>BDDC01000571.1:23941-53957 GCA_001662425.1 Chlamydomonas sphaeroides
CTCGCTCACCCGCGGCCTGCAGCCTCAGCTGCTGCTCTGCAAGGCTGCCGCTGCAACCCCACTGCGTGATGGCACTCATAGCAGAAGCGCTGGCCGGCGGCAGCTCCAGGCATGCGGCGCCGCTGGTCGCCTGGGTGCGGATCTGCACCGTGCCGTTCAGGGCGCCGGAGGAGCCTGCGGGCAACGACAGCAATGCAAGTACGCATATATATCCACTGTTGTACGTTCCATCCCCCGTTTGTAAGTCCCCAATGAATATGGCACACAAGATCGTTCTGAGAAACGGAATTGCGCCGTGCGCCCCACTGTGCGTGGAGGCAATGATCTTCATCATTTACATCAGAGTATGTACGGATGTGTCCTTAATACATGTAGTATATAGTATATAAACCACACGGCTACACCCACTGTTGAAGCAGGTGGACGCCCGTGTGGGGGCGTACACGTGGAGCCTCTCAGGGGAGCAGGCGCACGAGTAGGGCGCGGCGGGGGCGATGTTGCGCGTGCAGGTGGAGGGCGAGGGGCCGCACACTCCCAGAACACTGATGGGGCGGGCAGGCACGGGAGGACAGATGGGATGCTTACATGCACGGAGGGGTGACGCCGATGGGTCTCATCTGGCTGCATATCCACATAGTTTGATTATGCGATCTGCGGCTGGCTGGCCTGGCCGCTGACTGCATTCATGCGGCTGCTATGGCTGCATGCTTGGCCCATGTTGGCGGGTGTGTTTGCATTGGCTGCTGGCTGGCCTGCATGCATGTACACGTGGACGCACGCACCACTGGGTGGCTGTGTCGATGACGGGTTGGAGTGGATGGCATCAGGAGCACGTATGGTGAAGTCCCATGGTCACGAAAGAGCAGGCAGACAAGGCGGGGAGACGAGGAGGGGCCAGTGTGTAGGGGTCATATAATGGGTGGGACGAATGTTGTGGATAAGAAACAGGAGTCATGCATGTACGCATGCTATCAGCTATTAACACGTGGATTGCCACCTCCGCCGGAGCAGCGCACAGTAATTCCCTCACAGCTAGCAGGGTGGGCCCTCAACAAAGGGTGGCATGAACACGCATAGTAGGTCAATGTAGTGTGACACTCACGCAGCAGCGGCGCACGTGTTCCAAACACCTGGAACTCATATCTGCGGCATCACGGAGTGGAGCGGGAAGGCAGGCAGGCACATGGGCTGTTGATAGCTAGCTCACCTGCTGTGCGTGGCTGGCTGGTCTTGCAACCAACAATGCAAGTTGGCATGCCTCCCGTGCCTGGCATGGCTTGGACGCACTCGCAAATACAGCTGAAGTGTGTGTGTGTGTGTGGGGGGAGGGACAATTCAAGACGGCAGCCCCTGTATCACGCGCATACGTATCACATGGACATACATATCATTGGCAAACAGTTTACCTTGATGGGTCTAGTTGCGCGATCGACTCAGATACATGGGCTAACCAGCAAGCACGTCCCTGCGTGCCCGCCGTCCAATCCCTCTGGCCCCTTTCTTTGGCCCCTCTCATCACCCGCCGCGCCAGGTATCAGCAACTCACAACTGACTGCGCGGGTCCAGCAGCAGCACCAGCACCAGCAGCAGTAACAAACAGCACATGCAGCAGGGCAGCAGCAGGGCAGCAGGGGAAGGCAGTGTGGGTGTGTGGCGGATACATGGTGGAGCAAGTTTGCACATGCCTGCTGGGCTGCGAGCGAGGTGGCAGACACAGCGGCATGTGCATTAGATGTACGTATGGAGTTCGTTCCGACATGTCTCGAGCACCATTGCATCCAGGAACGCCAGGTGTTGCGTTCAGGTTAGCATGCAGTATGGAGTAGTTGTACTCCATCCAGATAACCATGCCCACAAGCAATAAGGCAGCATAGGCAGTATGCATTACAGCAGCTTTGTTCACAGGTCAACTAGCGGTGGCACGACATTCCACATACACCATACAATCGCACACAGGCTAAGCAGGTTACCTGCCTTCAGATATTGCTCTGAATCCTTGAGTCCTTTGAACGTATATCAAGCCTATCTGTCCGTCTAGTGTCGGTGCTGGATTGCCTGCGCTACATATCTGCACTGTACGTACTCACATGAAATACCCTCCGGTGGGAGAGGGGATGTTTTGCATGTTTTGCCATGTGATCCAACGTCCGACAGCTGCGCACATACCGGGTGTGTGGGAACAATTTGTGAGAGAGAAAGCGAGAGACCGAGGGAGAGGAAAAGAGACCTGGATGGAGAGTGAGAACACTCCAAGAAAGGAGACTTGAGGAACGTAAAAGAAGTGCAGAACGCGCAGCTTCCTCGGCCACCAGCCATACAGTCCGTCCCTTTCGTGGCTCAATACTCCGCAAGTAGCAGCATCCGAGGGAGGGCACCAGGGAACCACTCACGCAGCCATCGTTGTTGAATCAACCCATTCATCAACATAGCCATTCAAAATATTGTTGACGTATAAGCATAACCAAGTCGAGGTACAAGGCTGCATTTACCGGACACCCCGGCGGGGCTGCCAGCAGTTGACCCGATGTTGATGGTGAAGGGGTTGGTCATCGTGTCGCTGGCGGGAGACGGCTGCTTGTACACCAACGTGTTGACGGTGAGGGGCGCGTCCCAGGGGAAGGCGTTGCGGCTGCAATGATTGTGCACACACAACACATGCTTGTCTATCACATTTGCAATGAAGCAAGGGCGCGCGCGCATGCATGGCTGCAGCAGGTGCAAGCTACCAAGTGCTCGCGCTTGTATGCAAATCGTCGCAAATGTGCAAGTTGTTTCGTTCAATTCGTTCAAGTCTGTGAAATTTGCTGCATTGCGTTTCCCACATGCGCGATGTGTACTTGGTCTTGGTTAGTGTGCAGTCACGCACCCCACCTGGTCACTGCTGTGTTGCCAATGCGGATCTCAGAGTTCTGCAGCGCATGGTGCGACCATCAAGGAAAGTGCGCATTTGAACGATTATCATTCTTGTGGTTTATGCCAATGATGTCACAACAAGCTTGCTCGCACATACAACAATCACACGCTAGCTGCTGACGCCGCCAGTTGCGTTCTTGCTCACCCTCTGAGTAGAGAGACCGTCGGGGCGAGGGTAGAACACAATGGACGTTACCACCTGCATGCAAGGCCAACGAAGCACGGGGTGAACATCTATCTGCTATTGTGATAACAGACTGAACATGTCTATTCTGTCAGTGACTTTGATCTCTTGTAGAGAAGTTTGGAACCCGCCCAGGGAGGGTGGGCGGCACGGAAGGGCAGGCTTGCCATGCTCACGTTGCTATCAAGCCGTCTCTGGCCTTATGCGCATGCTAGGTGGCTAGCTACAGGCATCGGAAGCACATTTCAATTCCATACGTAAACTGTACACATGCAGCATATATGTACCCAGCTAGAAACACCCACCGATGTGATGCCAAGGTCAATCGACAGCCAGGGCCGCCTGTGGACACAAATGCAAGCACTAAGATGAACACATGGGTGGCTTACGCTGGCTTTGGGCCAGCCGAGGGCCCTCACCCCACCTTACGTTCCCCACACCGCACACTACCAAACACCGCACCACAGCGCCCGAGACTGTGTAGCTAGCGAAACTGGCACTTGCCAAAGAGGCGGCATGCAACACAGTAGACGATACACTTTTGCGTGCTCACGGCAGTTTGCGGCCATGCTAGTGGAGGCTTATGAAAGCAGGAGTCGACACCACCGCACATAACGTTTCTATCATACTTGCTTGATCAAATAGATCAACCGAATCTATCGACCTTGCATCATTGGTAGGGATCCGTATCGTCAAAAATAAAAATGGTTACACAAGTCGTAACCATTCCTATTTCTATCTCGAATCCGTATCAATCATACACCAGGGCTGTTGGCTGCACTTTCGGCGCCTGCTCACGTTTCAGCGCCATTGGCCGATGTGTGGAAGAGCCTGTGGGGGCAAGCCACGCGGCAAGCAAGTGGTGAGGGAGATAGCATTCGCACATGAAAATGTATGTCATACATGTATCAAACTATTATACAAGCATACACATCCTTCTTGTTGACGTTTTGAGGTGTGGACGGATCGGCCCCAAAGTGCATTACCGCTGACGGTTGCATGCAAGCAAATGGTGGCGGGAGAGAGGCGCTCACGCTCTCCTGCCTCCCTCCCTCCACGCACCCTTGAATCACGTAGCGCTGCAACTCTGTCGCTGTGCGCTATCACACAAACAGACAGCACCAATTACAGTATAGCTAGCTGCATCAGGCGAGCAGGATGGAGGACTAGCAGGCTGGGAATGACGCATGTGCATGCACATACGCAAACCACCGTGTCAATCACGGTAACAACCAATCAACTTGCCGCCTGGGTTGGGTGCCATCCATAAACCCATCCACGGCGTTTGAAGGCACCAGGTAGTAGTCAGTGTTGTCCACGTAGAACGACGTGGTGTAGGCTGCAGGGCAGTTGCATTACAGGCACGCATGCACGTTAGGGATGGATATGGTGATACCATCCAACCCATCAGCAGATGAGCACAGAAACTAGGCACGGGCTGAGAGGGAGGACCTATGATATCACAAAGCGGTCGCTAGATAGCTTACCAATGCTGCTTAATTCATATAGGAAGAACGTAATTGTGGCCTGGCCTCGAAACGGTTGGCCATGCATGGTGCTGTTGCTATGGCTTGACTCATCTAATGCCTAGCCATAGCGTCTACTGCTGGGAATATTGGCATGCTTCAAGATCGGTAGCTATATGGCATATGGTTTGTGCGTGAAGAGAATTGCATAGTTGTTTACGTATATGTGTTTAGTGCATTAATAGCAGGGTGCTGCATGCCGGCAATTGCCACCGCTAGCGTCATGCAATGCGAGCACCCATACATTAGGTAGAGAGGAATCAGAAAAGAAGAAATAGAAACATAATAGCAAGCACCCACCTGGGCGACGCAGGGCCAGGTTTGTGACGGCTGATGATGATGTGGGATGAAGACCAGGGCAGGTTGGGCACATGCGCGCTCAGTGAGGCGTGCAGGGACGCAGCTGCTTGGCAGGCGCCTACCCTACGCAGCTAGCATTGGTATGCTGCAATGTTCGCATGTAACTTGTAAAGTAGCAGCATGCCAGCACAGGTCCTAGGCGCAGGTGCCCAAGGCCCCAGCCCAGTCGCATCACCAGGCGCCAGCTGGCAACTCACTGTTGACACTCCAGCCCCAAACCTGCCGGACCACAGAGTGAGGGTGCAGGCATGTCATGTATGTATGTAGCCAGCAGGTGGATAGCGGGGCGGCTGGGTCCCACTGCACATGCTTCATGCATCCAAACAATGCAATATCTCGTCCCAAACATAACCCAATGCCCCGATGCCGCCGAAGTGCAGCAAATGCGCATGCGCATCTGCATGCACATGCCGCAGCATAATAGCACACAACATCAAATGCATGCCATAATTTGTGACGCCAGCGCCGCACCCATCACACACTCACTTGCAGCTCAAGCAAATTTATGAGCGCAGACGAGCCGCCGGCGGGGTTCAGGTTCTGTACCGTGACATACCTGGATGGTTGTGGGGAGCGAGCAGGTGGCAAGCGGGAAAGGGAGCATAGGGGCAGCCGCTGGGGGGAAAAACAGTCCTGCAGCCTGGATGGTAATTTTGGAACTACATGTGTGTGCGGTCATGGTTTTTATCAACGTATTGGCCCTATCCAAACATGCAACTACACATATTGCAAAGACAGCAGCTGTGATAAGTAGCCAGTCTATCTTCATGTACAATATCCGCAGTGAACGCATTCATAACTTTTGGCACATGCAACAGCACGCCATGCTACGCACCTTCCCTGCAGGAACTCTACGTTAGCAGTGCCGCTATCGCCCAGAGCCACCTGGTAGCCACCGGTGGGCAGTGGCCACAGACCTGCTGGCTGCTTCCATGCCAGCGTGTTGAAGCGCAACCAAGGAGTGTCGTTGGCATTGCTGCAAGCAAGCATGCGCATTGGTTGTGCAGCACAGCGGCACGGATGATGCTGTCAGCAGGTGTGGGCGCGTGTCAGTTCAGAGTTTACCCGAACGATGGCTCAGAAAGAACGCAAATAATGCCTCAGGATGAACTAAAATAATGCCTTGCACGCATGTTCCCACTGAAACTCGAATAACGTACATAACCACCAAATACATACACTCCAATTACCAAAGCCCAGGTAGAGGAAACGCTTTTTTCTCTCACCGAATGGGGAAGTTGCCCACCCTGTGGGCTCAGGCAGGCAGAGCGCAGCAGCATCAGCATCAGTGGGCGGCCAGCAGTGGGTGTGAAAAGGCGCTAATGAGAGCCAACCTGTTGAAGTCAACTAAAAAGTGAAAAAAACTAACTTAAAACCAGGCCCAGTGAGCGGCAAGCTTGTAACTGAGAGCCCGCCAAGTAAGCAACGCTCGCTGCACTACTTGCTTCCCATGAACGTGGCTCGTGTGCCGTACCGGATCTCAGCATTCCTCAAGCGGTCGCTGCAGCAGTTGGCCCTGCACGCATGCAATGATCAGTATCACATTGTTGCACCTCGGCAAAACATCATGTGCCATATGTATACTTGCACTATGCGACGCGTCCTAATGAGTCAAACAAAGGCGGCGGGTCTAGCATAGCGAGGTCCGTCCCGTGCATGCACATAGCACCTCGGCACCTGTTGTGAATAGTGAAGCCAAACACGTTGCACAGGGATCCCAAATCCAGCGCGGCCCACGGTTCCAGATCCCCAAGATTCTGCGCAGCGCATGAACGGCATCAGATTCAGTGCCGGCAGCTGTATCAGTAATGATTTGTGCGTGCGTTATGGCAGCAGCGGTTGTCTGGCTGGCAGATCGGGTGCAGCAGCTCGGTACCAGGAACCATCAGCCGCAAGCGACCAACACCTTGGGTGCTGTGCTGACGGCAAAGGACGGCCGCCCTAGCACGCACATACATACACCAACAAATACATGATCAGCATGTTGCATAATAGTTCCTCGTACATACCGTCTCAAACAGGTTGGTGTCTGAGCTGGCGGTGATGCCATCCGTCAGACGCACAAGCGGCAAGTACACAGTCGACGCCACCGTTGCCTTGTTGAGCCCAATGTTGGTCAGGGCTGCACACGCACGCACGCGAAGCATGCGGTGGAGGCAGTGCGGCAGGGCGGCCAGGTGAGGCGGGGCAACCCATGGGGGGTTGCACAGCTTCGTGCTGCTGTGCGTGTGTTCGTGCCTCTGTACGTGAGCGCGCATGTGTTTCATGAGTCTGTGTTCCGTGGCCTGCCCATGCACCATGCCGTGTGATGCTCCACTCGCGCCCACCTGAGGGGGTGTAGCCCCAGACCTGGCGCGTGCGAGGGAATGGTGAGAGAAGGCAGGCGGGCAGGTTATTATATGTACCCACAAGCAGACGACGGAGTTGATGGGATGCCACAAACCTTGCTTGATTGGCGAAACACCATACCAGTGCCGCTTGGCTCTAGTTCCATAGACGCAGCTAAACCCAAACGAAGGCACGACAAGCTCATGCATCCATAGTCAACCTCCGCACAGGCTCCTCTGTGTTCGTCTTCCTGCTAGCAATGCTGTGCACCGCCATGCTTGCTGCCCAAGAGCATCAGCACGCTAACAGCCTCAGGTCGTGTGATCATATACACACATTACATATATGTACACAGGGAAAGCAAAATTGTATATGGTACATTTACATAGATATATGTATGATACAAATAAATATACATGTGCATGTGAGTCCGCCGCCCCAAGCGCACCTGCAGCTCCAGCACCTGCAGGAATGGGTCTGCAATGGATGGACACATGGGGCAAGCACGGAACGTAAGAGTGGAGGGCACATACCAGCATTCGTTGCACCATGGGCATGGATGGGGCACGGATGTGTTTGAACGGTGTGAGTGTTACAGAGCAAGGCACTCATGTGTACCGGTGGTGACTCTGATGGCGTGAACTTGCTGTATGTGCTCCATTGATCCATCTATTATTGAAAACACGGCAACAAAACCGACACACCTGATGCGTCCCGGAAATTCTGGATTGTGACCTGCGGGGAAACATCAACACGCAGGACACCACCATGGCGATTCTATGCATGGACAAGGGCACTGTGACTTCCAATGAACATGCTCAAGCCTTATTTTATATACGATTTGTTTTATTATATATACTTGATGCTCAAGCCTTGTCATACTACACTGACATGGTTCATGTGTAGAACTACTATGGACAGAAGGCATGGCATCATCTCATGCGACACATGTGTTGACGCTGCAGCGCACCCAGCGGCCGCGCCGGCTGAAGACTCCGGGCGTGCATCCCGGGGTGACACCCAGGGTGATTGTGAAGCCGCCGACGGTCAGAGTCCAGTTGGGAGGCTGCTTCCAGACGAGTGTGTTATTAGTCACCCTTGCACGGTCACTCTCGCCCCTGCGGCATGCATAGGGTGCAGGGGTGCGTGGCGGCAGCAAGTGGACCAATGCGCAACGGACTGACGGGGGGTTTCAAGGGTACAAATGTAATTGCAGGCGGTCGCTATTGTAAGTAAGCAAATGTGTCACGATAAAGAAAGCGACCCCTGCCGTGTTGAGGCCGTGCATGGATACTCGACTCATCACACACGGATGGGAGCGTTGCCACCGACATGATATCATTTGTATGCTGAAGTAGCTTATTGTACACGTATTCAAGTGGCGAGTGTCGCCCACACATAGATACGCACATGATGGGGGTGTTGCCCAGCCGTATCTCGGCGTTGTTCATGCGGCCTGCGTCAACGGCGTTGTTGTCCGCCCTGGATGGATGAAGGTGCACGCATGAAGCAGATACATACGTAGGATGGACTAAGCAAATGAGCGGTGATTGGAACTGGCGTGCAAGTTGCTGATGAGCTGCTGCTGCTGAGCCGTAGAGTGAAGGCTGGGGCCACAGGTCGGTCGCCGTGCGTGGCGCTGTACCTGTGGAGATGGCTAGCAACAACGCTGTGCCATTGTGTCAATAATAGACAGCTCTGATGCAGATAATTCATCCGCTTAAATTGCCGTTGTATCGACACAAGTAATACACACAGCCGCCGCACACACAGCTGCACGCGCACGCCGCAGACGCACCGGTTGAATAGCACAAAGTAGCTGACGGTAGATGTAATGCCCAGGTCGATCGAGCCAAAGGGGCGCGTGTCAGTGCCCTGGTACAGGCAGCAGGGGTCACGGGGAGCAGGCAGTCTGATGAAGAGCCTGGCCTTCCCAACGGGCGTGTCAAGAATCCCCGCCGTAAACGTGTTGCGACATACCGCCGTGATGAAGGTGTTGGACTCGGCTGGCGTCGTGATGCCATCAGTCATCTTTGACGAGGGGGTGTACGACATGTACGTACTGGAGGCGTACGTCGGCTTCGACAGCGCAATGTTGCTCCGCGTGACACCTGTAATTTGAAAGCCGTGCGATGCGTGGGCTTTGTTGGCAGCGACTGGGGCAAGTCGTCAGTGTAGTGCCCATACATGCCGCCAGTGAGGTGAGGGCTCCGTGTTGTGGGGCCCTGAGCCCCAGACGTCGCCGGCCGGCGGCCTTCGCTGCGCATCCACTTGGAAGGGACTCGCCAAAAGCCCAATCGATAATGGGTAGGCCACGACGGCGCCTGGCAGGCGTGCAAGCCCGCTGGAAGCTGCCCTCGCCCCCGGCTACTCCGTGCATCTATTTGTTCGGCTGCCGCCGCCTTGGCTCCTACATCTTCCTGACCGTCGACTACGCCAGCTTGCTCGCCGACCGGGCGATGCACCCGCCGGCGTAACGCCACTGCACGAACCGCACCTCGCGTCTTCGTACTGCATCGCAATGTGGGACCTATCTCCAGCGACCATAGACGGACCTCTCGCCACTACACGTGCTGAGCGGGAGCGGACACGCACCCGGCGCGATGCAGGACCTGCCGATGGGGTCGTCGACGTAGGTCGCCCATCCGTCGATGCAGGCGCAATGGAAGGAGCCGGGGATGTTGGCGCACTCCGAGACGCCGGCCGCGCAGGTGTGGGTGCCAAGAGCGCACCTGCGGAATGGTTGTGCGATTGCAAGGAGTGCGCTGAATGATACATGCATGCATGCATTTCCGGAGAGGTTGGCTCGCCGGCGTGATATCTGAAGGTGCTTCCTTGATGCTGTCTAGATTACATAAATAAAACAAGCGGGTGCTGCCTGTTTCCTGCTGCATATGTGGGTCGCTGGCCAGCAGCTGGCAATGCTATCCGCTCGCTCGTATGTCTACATACTGTGTTACATCAACACAAACAAGCTTTAGCAGCAGTCGTGTACACATGGCCGCGCACTCACTCATCGACGTCTGAGTGGAGCAGCAGGCAGGCCGCACATGCCAGCGGGGGTTGGGATGAGAAGGGCGGGGAGGTTGGGTTCATGCAAGCAGCACGGGGGCACGCCACCTAGATGGGGCAGAGATGCTGTGGCGAACCGCACATTGCTTGAGCAAGCAGCGCAACGGAGACGTGCTGCACAACGGCAAGCACGAGCGGCGGTGCTGGCCGTCCGCCAGCGAGCTGTGATGGGCTGACGCTAGCGCTCGGCCTTAGCACGCACCCACGCAGGTCTTGTTGTTGCCGGGCGGGTTGGTCCAGCCCGCCATGCACTCGCAGCGGTACTCGGTGGGGTTGCCCGGCACAGGCACGCACGCCGAGCCGTCCAGGGGGCAGGCGTGCCGCCCAGCAACACAGGGGCCGCCGTCTGTGGGGATGGCGCCGGCGACCGATCAGAGAGCGGCAGGGACGCAGGGAAGCAGGCAAGCAGGCAAGCAGGGAAGCAGGGAAGCAGGCAAGCGAGACGCCTCAGCAGCAATTTCACAGCGACAAGAGCACGAAACCCAGTACACATGCATGTTTCCGGCTCGTCCAACAGGCTGCTGTATGCATGGGTGCCGTCCTGCTTCCGCCGTACCTCCACGGAAACCCAGGACCTGTGACGCAGTCGAGGCCAGGCGGCATGGATGGGGTGGATAGGATGGAAGAAAGCTGAACGATGTATGTGGCCGCCGAGTATTTCTTCACCTCTTCTGGGATTGCATTGCAGTTTACTACCGCTACAAATCATGTGCGCTATCTAATCACATGCGGCCCATGCATGCTGGCTAGCTACCTGCAGCTCCATCAGCTGGCTGCGGGGTAGCCAAAGCAAGGCAGAGCACGGCAAGGGCAACAGGGAAGGGTTGTGAGGGTTTGCCAACCGGCCCCTACGTACATTCCTGGCCACGGCAGATTGCCGGTCACAGTAAGGTGGCAGCGACTTGTCTACATGCCAAACACCCAGTGGTGTAGCGCCTGCGCTCGCTCTATCTGCTCTCGACTGCTGTTGCCCGCGGCAAGCTGGGCTTGCTGATGCGCGCGGCGCCTATTGCTTGCTGTGGACCCACATTGCGCGGTTGGCTGCGCTGGCGCCGGCATTGAAGTTCTGCACGCAGCACAGTGGGTGCCCGGGGGGAACAGCGCCAGCGATGCCGCATGTCAGGATGGGTGCGTGGACGTATGTGCTGGACACGGGCATGTCGGCATGCATGTCTGCAGCGCACATGTACTGCGCACACGTAATCTGTACACGTCACGTACATGTCGGCATGCATGCTGTGCACAAACATGATACCATTCCGCAATTTTTCTTGGAACTAGGCAGCACAACCTTGCATACATGATATCAAAATGCGTGCGGCCAGTGCAGCCCTATGCACGCCCCACACGCTGCCATGTACTCAGTGCGGACGGTGGCAACCGACCAGCAGTTGAACATGCAGGAATGCGATCTGTTGCAGCGGCCATGGGCTGCTTATGCTTTCACACCCATACCATATAATCCCACCCCGCGCAAGCACGCACCTGGAGAGTTAGCCACCTGTTTGAGCCACGGGTAGCAAAACAAGCATTGCATGTACGTAAGCCTTGCGTCAGCTCATCTTCATTGCATGTGATGCATGTGCATGCTGGATAATATCAAGCCCAACTGAATGTGCAATGCCGACCGACCTGCCGCCGGTAGGGGTGCTCGTGAAGTTGATGTAGACGCCCGCTGCGGCGCTGGTGGCGTTTGTGATGGCAAGCCCGGCTGGCTGCGTCCACAGCACCGGGTTCTGGACGAGGCTGGTGTTGGCTGTCAGGGCACTCATGACGGGTATGGCTCCTAGCCGCACAACGGCATTGGCCAGCGCGTTCTGTGGGACAGGAAGATGGGAGCCGGCCGGCAGGCAGGCGAGCCAATGTGAGAAACGAACCCACACGTGGGCAAACATTTGGGTGTATGTAATTTGTTCGCAGCATGTCGAATTATCAGATAGCTTGCCTGGCAGCAGCCCAGCGAGGCGGGCCGGTCGAAGATGCGCATCGCGGTGACGTACTGCAATTAGTTGGGGCGGTAAGGGAGGGAGAGCAGCAGCGAGTGCAGCAGCCATGTTGTTGATAAGGACGGTTCGGTGAGTGGATGGCATGCCACAAAAACATGTCATCTACAACAAGCAAGGCGGACCAGCAGGCATGCGGCTTGCAACGCGTGAATGAAGCCAGCGGTGACATTATGCGTGCACGCACCGACGGGAAGCCTGCCAAGAGTGAGACAAGGAGCAGTTGGGCGTATCGTGGTCCGAGCCATGCGATGAACAGGGAGGCAGGATAGGGTTGGGGGCGTTGGGGTTCGTTGATACAGCTGGGACGGGCACCTGACGACAGGCAGGACTAGCAGGACGTGGTCGGCTCGCTTGAAGGGCCCGATCATGACCGGGACCACCGAGCGGCCTGCAGCACGCAACACATGCACGCTCGCTGCCATCGGGCACAGAGATTGAGATGCCAGCGCCGTGCCACGCACCCAGGTCCACCGACAGCCAGGGGGTGGCATCAGACGCGCCGTCCGTCGCAAACAGGTTGTTGACGGTGCTGGTTGTGTCGCCGTTGAAGGCCAGCGGTGCGCGGAAGTCCTGGCTGTTGCTGGCGGTGCTGGACGAGTAGGCGGGGCGGCGAAGGGAGATGACCTGCTCCACTGCGGGGTCGTTGGGTGCGTGGGAATGCGAGCGAGCTAAGCACGAGTTTACTAGCACGGAGGTGATAATTGCGCCAAATTGTGACGGAAGCGACATGCGCAAACTAGCGAGCTGCGCTGGAAGTGGCCATGCTAGCCATGCAAGCAGTGCTATGCTGCCGCCAGGAACTCAAGGCTCTATTTATCTCAGCTGCAGCTGCTGCCGCAACCAGCCGCAGTGGCTGCTGAGGTAGCAGCTCGCCGGACCCAGCAGCAAGGGGCAGCCGCATGTCCCCGGCTTCGGAGTGTGTAGCCGCCGATAAGGGGTGGGTGGGGCAGGTTGGGGCAGGTGGCGTCCGCCGATCCAAGTAAGGAGCACAAGCCGCCGGCCTACCGAGCTCGCTGGCCCAGCGCGCCACACAACAACTGACCTGACGGCAACATCACGCCGTACACTTGGATCTGGGCATAAATACGCAATCATAACAAACGGTGGGCAAGCGGGACATGAGCATGGTTGGCAGTCGGCGGGCTCACAATAGCGAGACAAGACGAGACGCTAGCTATAGCGATAGCCCCAGTGTGGCAGCCATGTCGTCACACCACCCTACCCACTGACCTCGTCAATCGCCAGCCAGTTATTAGGAAACGGCCTCATCTGCTGCAACGTAATCCTGCGGCGATGGGCGGGCGTGTTGGGCACAGGTGGGGCCAGCCAGAGAGGCCCAGGTATCGGAAAAGGTGCATTGGGCGGGTTGTGCAGGTACGCACGGGTAGGAATGGTGGTGCAGTGCTGGTCACAGCTGTGACATCAACAGTACTTCGGCGACAACGAATGTCTGAAATAAACAAGTATCTGTTGGGCTGTGTTTTCTGGGACCAGCCTGGACGTATCACATGGGGCTCAGCATCGATCACCACACGAGGTGTTGAGTGGCGGCACGTGCATCAGGCAAAGAGGCACGGTGTGTATGTCGTCCTGACCCCGTTCGGCCAGGGGAAAGGCAGCCAGAGTCAGGGGATGGTTGCGGTGGCTTAGTAGGTAACCCGGGATTTGCTGTGACACGGCATCGGCGACCAGCAGCATAGTGGTTTATTGAACGGTCTGTCGCTTCTGGATGCGCTGAATACTGAGGTAGTCGCCAGGCCAGGCCTGCAAGGCCAGGCCTGCCGTGCCAGATGGGTTGGCGACGAGGAGTGCAGCCAGTGAGGCAACGCCCATGATATGCATACACTAGCGCACATTTGATTCCGGCCTCGCTCGCTTACCACCGCCCCACCACAGGACCTGCATCGGGGGCCGAGCGAGCACAGAAAGCGCACACACGGATGGGTAGGCAACCAGCTGAGCGCTGCTCACAGTTTATCAGGCGACCCAGCACGATTGCATGATGCACGCACTGGGTGCGGAAGCCACAAGAGGACGTGAACCCCGAACACATGCAGGCGCAAGCCCATGTAACAACTATCATTAGTATTATCATAATAATTATTATAATGATAATTATTATTATCATTGATGCACGCACCGGGCGTCTGGAAGCCTGCCGTCACTCCCAGCGTGATGTCAAAGATGACCAGGTTGCTGCCCGTAGGCTGGCGCCAAACGAGCGTGTTGCGGCCGATGTTGACATTGGGCCTAGCATCGCCGGCCAAGATCTCCGCCGACTTTATCGAAAAGTTGCCGACACGCAGCTGTGTGTGGTGGTTGTGTGGAGGGCAAACAGACAGGCAGGCAGGTAGGCAAGGGGAAAGCAAGAACACAACTGCGGGTGTGCACGAACGCAAGCGAGCACCTAAACATAGCTGGATACAGTGGCAGGCATGCGAATGTGCTTTCATATTTCCATGGGCTTCTACATCTGCGGTGTCTATGTTTTCAAAATAACGAATGCCGTGATACATAATGGGACACTGTACACCACACACAAGAAGAAAACTAACAAGCATACATTCAGGTGTGTGCATTAAATGACTACATGTTTGTCGTAACATGGTCATGATTACAAATGGCATTATGACATGTTGGCAATGCGTACAAATCATATATGAAATCTCGTAGCCGCAGTACAGACCACACACGTTTCACACATTGCACACACACGATGCACGCACCTCGCCATCCCGTAGAAACGCCGTGGCCTGCAGCATGTGTAAGGGCAGACATGCAGGTAGGTGGCAGGCAGGCAGGGCAATAATGTTGTGCAAGATGGATGCCAGTCAAGCCAGTCAGTCAAGCCCGCCACACCCTGTCCTGCGTGTTCGCAATATGGTTCAAGCTCTGGATGCAGGGCCCACCTCCTGATCAATGTAAATTCTGGTAATGACCTGTGGGCAGCGTCCGGGCAGCATTATCGATCAACTAACCCACACATAGTTGATTCGAACTATTGAGCGCTGCAGCAGCCTTGCATGCTGGCGAGTGGCGCAGCAAGGACTCTGAAACATGAAAATGTAAACAATGTACGTCACTTGAGACTACTTACGGCAAGCCCCTGGAGGTCAATGGATACCCAGGGCTGCTGGTTGCCTGTATTCCGCACATACACGAGATTGGAAGAGTAAGCTTGGTGATGTGTACATGGACGGAGCACGCATTGTGGGATGCAAGTCGGTTATTCGTTATGAGTCCAGGGTTATACGATACCTTCCACAACGGAGCCGTATGCACCAAAATGTTGGTCGACGGTAAAGGAATTGTCTGCATACAATGGTTGGTACCGGCCCATGTACGACAGTGTGCTTCAGTAGTTGGTGTACAACATGTAGCATCATTGGCGCCTTGAACGCGTGCATGCGGCATCGCATGACAAGCTAATGCAGGCGCACTTATACGCATGTGTTACACCGCCGATAACGCAGATGCCAGTCTAGCCAGTCTGGCACACCACATCATATCCCGCACATCTAGCGCTTCCATTCGGCTCCCCGCGCGTGCACGCATGCATCTCACCCGTGATCTTTTGGGGGGTGTAACCTTTATTGGCGTCAACGATCCAGCTGCAGCAGGGGCATGGCATGGGTATCGTCACACAGGCATAGTAGCACACGCACATGCGCACGCAACTTGCTTGCGGTTTCCCATACATGTGTATGGGCTATTGCAAGCTTGGGCATGACAGCAGCCTATCTCGCTTGGCCCTGCCGCTGCAGTGACGAATGCACTGAGTCCCATACGCAATACGCCAGATCCTCACTTTGAGGCATACACGGGCTTGTTCTAGGGGGCGTGGCGTGGGGGCATCGGCAGAGGGCGGGGCAGGAGGGACGTCAGGGGTGCTGTCTTGTTTCTCCGGGACCGATGGGGCCCCATCGATCGGCCCCTTTACCAGGGCCTCCAGACCGAACCATGGCATCGGTCGAGGGCCGCTCGTGGCCCCTTACCAATGGTCATGGCGCTGGCGGCCAGCCCCCACAGCCCTCCGACCGCCCCAACGCCGCCAGATGGCACGCCCGTAGCCCCATGATGCTATGTGTGTGAAATCAAGGTAGAATGTCAGTGATAAAGGGTTGCAACTTACCACCGCAAGGTTGGTAGTAGCGGCTGCGCATATATGGTTGCATGCATGGATTGGGATGGGGGCAGCAGCAATTGGTCACACACAGAAACACATCACAGCCATGCGTGTGTGCGCATGTCCCGAGCCGAAAGCGTGTGCGTGTCAGGAGCCTCGTCCTGGCTGGGTGGACCGCACCACCGCCGCACATTGTACACATGCGTGCATGCATTCATAGATAGATGTGCTCGCTAAGTACGTACATATGATGTATTGCTGTTGCTGGTGTATGCACTTTACTCACGTACGCTGGTGCAGGCCTGGTAGTAGGCCTCGTAGTATGGGTTGCTGGCGGGCGTGGCGCCGTTCTGACACACACTGCGCGCAGCCACGGGGGCGTCTCATGCAACGCATGCGGCACTCGCAGCCGTGTGAGTGGCTGCCATCGGAAGTTCACGACCAGGCATGCGCTTGAACGTCCGATCATTACAGTGACATGCTTGATATGGACGCACCAGGAGTATCCTCCAAAGGTGCCGTAGGGGTTGTTCACACACGCCTGCAGCATATGTGGAGCGCATGCACAATGGCAGGCGGCTGGGCTTCGTTGACCCAGTTAGCGTGCAAACAATAATATTGTTGATACACCACATATTTACATGAATACCTGTATATATGAGTATGCACCGTGTGGTTGCGTGCGCTGGCTGGAGCAGCATCACATACTACGTATGTAACCAGTGTGCATGTGCGGCTATTAAGTGTGTACCGTATGCCAGCTGTCGGTTCGTACTCAAGGTACATTTATATTATGTGTGTGATGGATGCTGCAGCATTGTAAAGGGTTGGATCCGGTGACAGGGCAGTGTAGGGGGCAGCGGCGCTCGCTCCTGATCCGCCCTAAAAATTTCTATAAATTGTTGGTATGTTTGGACGCTCCTGATCCTCCCTGTTTCTAGGTCCGTTCATTTGCACAGCGGCACGCACCGTGTGCCAGCTGTTCAGGGCCGTGGTGCCGCACTGGTTGGTGAGTGTGCCTGCACGAAGAGGTAGGTTAATTGGTATTGCATCTGCTGAAGGCTAGAACAACATATGCAAACAGACCCCCCGTGCGTGCAAGTTATGTATGCGTGCTTCTATTGCTGATTGAGTCGACGTAGCATACATAGCATCTACGTCACACGTTCGACGTAGTATAAAGAGCATCTACGTCACACGTCCGAGATGCGCGAACAGATCGATAGGGCAAGCCGCAGCCCGTCCTGCTCCGACTCACTGGCACACTCGTCAAAGTCTGGAGGATGATGGTGTTGCACACAATAGCGACGATGGGGATGTTTGTGTTGCGCACGACAGCGACGATGATGGTGATGATGATGGCGATGCGCACGACAGCGATTATTGGGTTGGCAATGCAGCGACCCAGCGAGCAGCACAGCGCGCCGGTGGATGGGTAGGTGGGTGGGGGATTACATCATCGGGATCGAGTGTTTGGCGCGTGGCGCGCATGGTGGCATCGCTTCATGCTTCGTCATGAAGCAATACCATCGCTTCATGCTTCGTCATGAAGCGATGCAAGCATGAACGGTATCGCCTCTTGCGCGCGTCTGAGCTGCAAGCACGACGCATGCATCCGAACTCAAGTACGCTGCATGTCCGGATACATCGTAGCTCGCTGAAGCGTGGAGCAAACTTGCGGGCCGCCATATGCATACGTGGGAACATGCGTGCGAATGGACATGCGCGCAAGCAAGCAAGAAAGGCGCAGCGCACCTTGGCACGTGGAGTTGCCACCGGAAGCGTACGTGGCTCCTGACGGGTAGCAGCGCATAAATGCCAGGGGCGGAAGCAAGCTAAAACGGCTCTCAACGAGCATGGATGACCGACAGTCGAGCAGAACGGATGACGGCGGGCCTCGTTGCTGTTATGTTGCTTGACGCACGCACGCACGCACCCATCTGGCCGTTGCAGGTGCAGGTGTGATCTCGCAGCTCGTGCAGCTTGCACTGGTTGGGGGCAGCGCCACAGGGATTGGTGGCGCAGGGCGAGGCTGCGGAGGCGCAACAGGTGGAGAGGGAGCCGAGCAACACAGCGGCGGCACAGAGATGGTGATGTACAATGGCACACGCATAGACTGTTTCGGATCTCATCATGTTGGTCGGACCGCATTGCCGACGGGTAGGCCGCCGTGTGGGAGCAGCGGCGCGAATCCCTGTATGCCTTACGTGTGCGTCTAGAGTATCAGCGCTTGCATGTGGAGCACGCGGAGCATGCGAAGCATGTACGAAGGCCTAGCTGCGTACCGATGGTGACGGCGGTGTTAGGGTTCACACGGAACATGTGGGCCAGGGGGATGGCGTTCAGGTTGCCTGCATGCGCATGGAACACGCGGAGGATGGATGTAGGGTGGTGGTCAGGGGCACACATTGGGGTTGGACTTGTATGCATTTGTTGTGCTGCATGCTTGGAGTGAGATGTGTGTGGAGTGGCGAGCAGAGGAAAGATACGAAGCTAAAGTATATATGTGAAGTCGTCAAGTAACACATGATTGTGAACCGATGCCGAGAGACAGTCGGCTCTGCAAGTACTGATAGGCAGCACAGGAAGGGCGGCGAGTCTGTGTCGCCCATGACCACGTGACGCATCATCATCACACACATGCACACTACGAACGAACCCACAGCTGGCCAAGACAAGGCTTGTCGTTGAGGTGGTGGATCCGCCGTCCACCGTGAGGCAGTGGTCCCAGTTGGAGGCCAGCTGCATAATGACGGCCGGCCTGCGTGTTGGTTGGTTGAGCATGCGTGCAGGCGGGAGCAAGATTGCGGCTCAAGGTGTACAATGTGAGATTGACGGACGAGCGAGCTGACACGTGAGTCAACGGGTCAACGGTCCAATAGGATTAGTCCAACAAAGCTCCAAGTATCATTGGCACCGGCGAACATCGGCGTTGCTGGGAGGTTGGGGCCTCGTAGCTTAGGGCGTCACGCAAGGATCACGGATGGATACACAGATGTCAGCGGATGAACACGGCGGTGTCGAGGTGAGTGTTTATCACATGCAACACATGGCGACATCGGTGCGTGTAGCCCGGGGGTGTACACAGACACCGATAGATGCATGTTTGTGTGTGTGTGTGTGTGTGTGTGTCTGTGCGCGCCGCAACCATGAAGACGGGAGTGCAGCAGGCGTGCAGATAGATCTGCCCATGGATGCACTGCCACCACAGCTGGCTGGCTACGCCCTGGCAAGTGTGGCCACCCGGCAATTTGTTGCGGCGCCCAAGACGCACCCGTTGAGGTTATACTTGCGGAAGATGAAGGTCTGCGATGGAGGGAACACGAGGTTTTTCTTGAGGTTGAGGCACAGACATTCAGTCCACGTGTTTGCGTTGTGCTGAGGCCCAGCAACCGCACCTGTGTGTTCAGGGCCTGGCAGTGCTGCGTCTCCAGCTACGGATAGTGGAAAGGGTGGAGGCCGGGCACGCACGGCAGTCAAGGCCAGGGGGCACTGCAGGTATGCCCCACGCCAGGCAGGTATGGCCCGCCGACGCCAGGCGCACACAGATTAAGAGCATAAACTCATATGCATTCATATGTAGCCAGAAGCTCGTTGCCTATCCAGCTTCTGACGCCATGCATGGACGATGGCCACCAGGCCTCGCACAATCCGCGTACACGACAATGCTGTGGCTTGCTTGCACACATGCACACACTTACAACGGTCGTTGAACCCGGCACGGCAGACATGCCACCCTGCAAGCAAGCAGCGCGAAGACATATCGCAGACACCATTCGCTCACTTCTATGCTGGCTCTCTTGGGAAAGGCATGCATGTTGTTATGGCAAACGCATTACTGTCGTCAGCTCAGAGAGTGCCAAGATTGATCATATGACCTGATGTACGACATGACAGCAAACCGCCTGACCGCCCTGCCCGCCTGCTCGGACTGCATTGCGGCACGCAGCGCACACCGCCCACGCATGGCGCACCCTGATGCCCAGGCAGCTGCCGCCAAAGAGAAGGTCCTTGTTCGTGCGCATGCTGTAGGTGCCGAAAGCCGTGGGCACCATGTGGAACTGCAAGGCAGGGCAGGGCAGGGTAGGGCAGGGCAGGCCCGGGCAGGCCATGCATGATACGGGCATCAAACATAGCATGCACCACAAGGTGGCTCAAGTCAAGCGGGTTGCAGCCGGGCGCCCACCCGCCCGCCGGAGCCCATGGTTTTACACACCTGCTGTGTGATTCCGCCGTTGCAGGGCCACTGCTGCATACGCGTGCCTGTTCATTCGTGCATGATGAGGCCGGGCGGACAGAGATGACAACACAGCAGCACCGTGCCAACCACGGACGCTTCATTCGGGGCTGCGCGTTGGCCGCATGCAGCGATTGGCCTGGTCGCTCGCATGAGCCCTGGCCGCATGCCAGCCATGTAATGTCAGCCATCATGAGAGCCAGCATGCTTGGACAACAGGATGAGGAGGATGGAGCGGTGGCGAAACGAGCTGCTGTGGTGCGGCTTGGGCCACGCGCGCAAGCGCGTGCATGCACGTGCATACACACGCCGTGCCTCCCTTCTTCAAATAACACTCGAGAATATGCATCATGAAGACACCCGTACATCAGCTTACCTATAATGTCAGGGTTGCCGCCGGCCGTGTCCCAGCTGTGTATGGGGGAGCGTTGGGGGATGCGAGCAAGGAGCAAGGACAAGCCAGTCAGGGGTATTGCACGAGCAAGCACGGCATGCACGCAGGTGCCAGAGGGCCGGCAGGACCCGACCCATCCAGCATGTTGCGTGGGCTCGTACACGGAGCGCCAGCCATCAGCAGCAGGCGCATCCCCAGCACCTTGTGATTGGCGGACCCGGTCCACTTGTATGCCACGATAGATACATATGTACATATCATACTACCAATGGCCCAGGTGCGGTACCGATTTTCGTGGTGATGGCCGCGCAGACTTTACTGTATGCTACCCTGCCCGGCCTGCCCAATCGGTCCCGCCCGCCAGGCCCCAGCCCTCGCCCTGACTCACCACAGTGAAGCGCCGGTGTTGTACACGAGAGATGCCTGGGTCGTGAAGGCGATGAGCGTGTTGGCCGTGTCTGGGCAGGCGGGCGGGGTGGTCGGTAAGAGGCCGCAGCGTGTCGTACGGTACGAACCAGGCGGGTACATGCATGGGTTCGTTGCCCGGGGGGAGGGCGGGCGTCGGTGCTGGCCGCCACGTCGTGTGCGTGCACGCACCCTGCAAAGCTGCCCCGGTGTGGGCCGGTCTCGCTAGCCTACCCTAGATAGCTGGCACTGTAGTCGCGAGTGCGTGACCCCAGGCGATTTGCCTGCAAGTGCACCGTGTGTGCACACCAGCCTCCCAGCCTGCCCAGCCTACCCAGCCGCCGCGCTGCGGACCGACCAAGGAAACCTACTTGCGCCGAGGCACGTGGGTTGACCCGTCCACATGTCAACCTAGACATGCGCGGGAGGTTGGGGGGGGCATCTGGACATGAATTGTGGGAGGAAGGCGCGCGCTGCGGGCCGCGGATGGGGACTAGATAGGACACACGTGGCCGTGTTGTCGTTGGGCCGTGCGGGGGTGAACGAAAGGGGGAGGGCGCATGGGGTTTGGGGTCGCAAGGCAGCCGACTGTGCGCATGGACACCGAGCTCTTGAAACTGGGCACGACAGGTGACCCAGAACGCATGGGCCCAGGAGCTCCGACGGCGCACGTACAAGTCGCACAAGGTGCACCACAGGCTTCGTGCAATCGATGAGCAGCTAGCCACGGCGACGCACAGGTAGGGTCGGGTCGATCGCATGCGCACCGATGTGAGGGAAGTCGAGGGGCACTGGCAGGCGTAGGCGGTGCGGTTGGCGTTGTTGATGACGTGGCAGGTGCCCGGGGTGCAGGGGTTGCCGGCGCAGGGGTGCACTGCAGATGGGGGAGCGATGCAGGGAAGGAGCGGGGCCGGGGCGGGCCAGACAGGCAGGCAGGGGTCGTGTATGTTGTGGTTGATTGTATTCTTTGTGGCGTTGGCCGCTGCCACGGTACGGCGGTACAGCGTTACCGTACAGCATATGCATGCACTGCTGCGCGCATGCATCATGCGTGTTGCTGCTTGCGTCGCGTGCTGTGCAGCTCAGCACAGGGCAGCGCCCGCCACGCACCCAGCGGCGCGCGGCACCACCTGCTGCCCCTGCTGTGCCGCGGGCTGCGGCCCCTCGCTGCTGATGCCGCTGCCCAAATGCCCCCTGCCCCCTGCCCCCTGCCCATGAGCCCGCTTGACCAAGCCAGGATTGCCAGCCAGCCGCCTCCAAAAATCTCAGATATAGAAACAGAAATGGTAACGACTTGTGTAAAACACAGGTCATTGCATTCAGGAGGGCGGGCGTGTATGGGGCGAGCCCCACGCCTACCACCTTCGAAAATCTCAGGTACATGTGACGAAGCGATAGCTGGCCGCGTAAGCTACAGATCGGCCCAAATCAGCAATTATTGGCAGCTCCTCACCAGCGTGCACAACGTGGCACCCGCTCAGCCACATCCCATAACGAGCCCTCTTTGCTGGTCCCTGATGCCGACCGTCATCACAAGCTAAAACGAAGGTGTACTTGCTCCACGCACATGTAATTCTAGGGCTTCGCAACCTTGCAATGGATTGGCGGACCTGCTGCCGTGCCCCCTGCTGCCGACCGCGCCCTGCCCGACTCAGCCCAACGCCCGCCTAACCGCCCAAGCAACCTACCCGACCCAGCAACTCCCCACGCCCGCCCAACCGCACGTACCCTTCCTGTAGAAGCACGACCCGGCCAGCGCCCCGTTGCCGGTGGTGGCGTTCTTGAGCATGCCCGCGCTGTTGAAGCCGGCGCAGCCCGGCAGCGCGTTGCTGCGCGCGGCGGACGGGTTGGGGCGGGCGGGGAAGGGCAGCAGCAGGGCATACATGTCATGTCAGGGGCATGTAATGGGTCGAGAGGTTGCGAGGGAGGCCAGGGGGACGGGCTGAGCAGTGTGATGCGCTGGCGTGATGGTACGGATGACATGTGTGCGGGCCCCAGATTGAGATGTCGGGCACCCGTCTCCCCCTGGTTCGACACCAGGGGCATGCTAGTCATGCATCACAGCGGGGGCCGGGAGGGGCACGCAGCGACGCCGCCCCCCCCAACCCCCCCGGCGCGCGCCGCTGTATGTATCCTATGCAGCAAGAGATTACTCCGCGTCTAATTGCAAGCCGAGCAGCAGCAGCCCGCCGCCCGGCCAGGTGGCATAGGTGCACGCGCTCCCTGCAAAGGTCCCGCACACGTGCACGAGCGCACGCAGCGGGCCGCTTCTTTATGGGATACCAACGCCATGCAAGCCGTAGCGAGCTAGCGTGCTCGCAACGTGCTACATACGGTAATCGAGTTGCAGCAGTATGACGCTGTGGGTTTCGAAGCCAGCCCCCGCGGGCCACCCACCAAGCGGCCTCCGGGTCGGCCACGGGCTCTCCGGCGATGTCGTGGCCGGCCACGTCTATGTTGGGCCAGGCCTCGTAGCCGAAGCGGGGCGGGCAGGCGACTGCGTGCCAGGAGCAAAGGGACCGGGTGGGATGCAAAGCTTAGCCTCGCTATGTGGGGGCGTGCTGGGTATCGCCGGGTGGCACGTATGACATTGCATGCCCGGCGACATGCTCTTCCAAGTAGTGGATGTAGTCCTTTTGCGCGGAATATTGACTTACTGGGTGGGCCGTTCTTATGGTAGAGACACATGTTGGCGGCGGTCTGCCTGACCGTGACGTTGAACTTGATCCAGCCGCGGTTGCACCAGTTCTGGAAGCAGCTGCGCGGGGGGCAGTGGTAGGTTGTGGGCGGCGGCACAGCAGGAGGGGCGACACGGTGACGCTCACGGCACGTTGCAAGCCTGGGCAGCAGGGAGTGCGCGGTGGCGATGGTGTAATCGCTGTGGCGTGCGTCATCAGCATGAGGGGGGTGCAGGGAGCCGCAGCGGCAGCAGGCAGCTGATTGCAATCTATCTTGCCGCCGGCGGCAGCGGCGCCCCTCGCATGCACACATGCAGTCAAGCTTGCCGTGCGCACAGCAGATATAAAAACATACACACTTGCACAACGAAGCACGTATGCCGGCAGCCCCGTCCAGCCCACGCGCGCGCCTCACAAATTGCCTGCGCCTGGCCCCTGCACCACTGAGGACTGCTCGCACTTTGACCCCGCTACCTCCCTTGAGAGCACGCGGATGGACATAGCGCAAAGCAAGCCACCGGCAGCCAGCAGCCATGGAGGCCTGCCCAGTGCGTGCGAACTCCAACTACTACATCGACCATTTGCATTGCTTACGTGTTGTAGAAGTCACAGTCCGCGCGAGCCGTGCTGCGTGCATCCGGGCAAGTAGTTGGGAGCGGGGGGTGGGGGTGACAGTCGGTGTTGGACGTTGGGCGGCGGCGCAGCAAGATGTACAGCAGGGCGGCAAGATAGCAGCGAGGGCGGGGCTGCAGCAAGGCAGTGCGGCGGCGCAGCAGCGGCGCTGCTATCTGGCGGTGCGGTGGTGGTGTGGCAGTACGCCGGCTGCTGCATGGCGGCGCAGTGGCGGTGTGGCGGTGTGGCGGTGTGGCTGCACGTGCGACTGCACGGCACGGCGGCTGCATGGCGGCTGCATGGCGGCTGCATGGCCGCTGCATGGCGGCTGCATGGCGGCTGCACCGCGGCTGCATGGCGGCTGCATGGCGGCTGCACGGTGGCGGCGGCGGCGCGGTGGTGCTGCCTCGCCGCGGCCCGGTGGCAGGGTGGCACGGCAGCGGGGTGGGGCGGGACGGCGGCATGCACATGATGCATAGCAAGGGACATGGCTGGCGGCCGGCGCTAGCGGGCGAGGCAGGTCGGTGCCGCACTACAGCCTGATCACACCACTCTTCGCGCGGGAACTCGACGCGCGCTGCAGGGGGAAGGAGCCAGGCAGGAGACAGGGGGGGTTAGGGGAGGGGGTCGCATCAGATAGGTGGAGGGGTGTCAGGCTAGCTGCGGCGACCCAGCCATGTGATGTGCTGCACTGTTGTCAGTGGAGTCTGCGCATATCCCACCAGCCCCCAGCTCAACCAAGCATCCGCCAACGCGTCACAGAGGGCACACGCTACCCCACGCGGCAAGACGCACCAGCTGCCCGCCAGCTGCCCGCCAGCTGCCCACCGACCACCCAGCCACCCGCCAGCCACCCGCCAGCTGCCCGCCAGCTGCCCGCTCCCTCTCACCCGCCAGGTCGTTGCCGTAGGCGTCGGTGTTCAGGTAGCGCGTCCAGCCTGCCAGTGCAGGTGGGGTGCAAGAAAGGAAGGGGGCACATGGCGCGCAGTGTAGCAGCGGCAGCATGGCACACGAGGCGGCGGCATTCCCGCCCGCCCACTGATACAGCTGTAGCCCCCGGCAGCAGTCCGTCTCTGGTAGCAGCCCGCGCGCAGCCACCGCCTCGCCTCCTTGATGAAGACCCCGACGCCCCGACAGGGGCGGCGCATCTCAACCCGCTGCCGTCACCACCCCACCACCACCACCCGTGCACTGCTGCCGCACCACCCCAACCGCCCCCGCCGTACCTGGATGGCTGGGGCACGAGACTGCGAGGGGCATGCGGGGGTGGCGGCACGGGGGCTTGCATGGGGCCATGGGCAGCCAAGGGCGGCGGGACCGGTTGCCGGGGGTGTTAGGGGTAGGGCTTGCTCGCAGCAGGACGTAGCCGCCGGCAAGCCAGCTGCCCTGCCCACCGACCCAAGCTAGCTGAGTCGTGCTGGCTGGCAAAGATGAACCCGTACCACAAACCGTACATCCGCACAACACGCACAGCACATATGAGGCCTTCGAGAGCCCGCGCCTTCATCCACCACGCTCACCTGACATGCGGTCTGTGTAGCAGGAGCGACGGACGGCGCCGGGGCCAGGGGCGGGGGTGGGGCGGCAGGGAGGGGCAGGGGTGAGAGGGACGCCAGTGCAATCAAGGGGCTGCCGAGCGCTCCTTGGCCCATGCGTCGGGCCCTCCGAGGGCCACCCAGCGCAGCGCGGGGGCCGCTGCGGGCCCTGCGAATTCTGAGGGCCCGCTCGCTCCAAGGGCCACGCTCCCCAGCACAACGCCGGGCCCACGCCTGCGCCCCGCCGCCTGCACCCCGCCATCAGCTCCACCCACACCACCGCATGCACGGGACCGCGGCGGCTGCTGCCAGGGACGACCGACCCACCGACCCACCGACCCACAGACCCAGACGGACAGGCCAACCCGTGCCGACTCGCTTCGGCCTGCTTCCAACGAACCAGGGCGTGGTCGCGCTCCTGCGCCCGTCCCACACCAGCCGCTGGCCGCCGCGGTGTCGTGCCCTCCCCAACTCGCACGCCCGCACCCGCACGCCCTCGCTCCCAAACCCTCACTGGCACGCCCTTTCCCCCTCAGGCTGTCCCCCAGCAGCGCTGCCCAGCCGCACTCCCCGCTGCACGCCGCCGCGTCTCACCCCATAGCGGCGGGCAGTAGCTGGCGGGCGCGAAAGGCCAGCCCGTGCTGACATCGGTGTTGCCGCAGCCGCGGGTGGAGGAGATGACGCCGCGGCGGTTGGTGGCGTCGGAGCACACGAAGTCGGTGAAGCCGTCGCCATCGCAGTCCAGCGATTGCAGGGCGCTACCGTCGTGGTTGCACCACCAGTCAGGCCGCACGCAGTTGGCTGCGAGAAGGGAGGAGGGGGAGGAGGGGGTGTTGAGGGTGAGGGGCACGGAAGAACGACGAGGGGTTGAAGAAAGGGGAGGGTATTGGGGGTAAAAAAGGCTGTACGTCCGCCGGCCGATTGATGGTGCAGGCGGACTGGGGCAGACCGCACGGAGGCATGTCGGCGTGCCCTTGGGCGTCTCCCCGACGTCCGGGTTGCATACGAGGGGGGCTGCACCACAGCTGTGTCGTGCTAGTCGTGCTCCGTAGCCGCTGGCAGAAGCTGGTCGGCTTGAGACAATTGCACGCGCGGGCTGTTAAGCCACCTAAGTAGATGCGAGGCGCGTGCGTGAGGTCGCTCGCGACGCGGCGCGAGCGAAACTGAATGATGCCCCACCCAGCGGTCCCTTACTTCGCGCATGCAACTCACTCTGAGCATGCAGAAGCCTCGCATGCAAGAGAGCTACGAGCGCGCAGGTGAGGAGCCGCGAGGTTGCCCCGCGTCCGCCGGCGGGAGGCGACATGTCCACACCAGTGGCACGCCGCCGCGAGTCGCGACCTGCCCAAGCGATGCTGGCTTAACCCTTGACAGCGTAGCAATGCGCCTCGCTTGATGTGAAGAAACGGGATAGAGGCTGCTGTGCTTTTCTAGATGTGTCAGCGCGCGTATGTGGCACAGAAGCTAGCAGCGTCAGATCCGGCGAGTGCGGGGTGTCCTGCGTTCACTCGGCTATTTAAGGTTAGAACTGGTGAGAGTCGTCCGCATTGCATCCGAGGGGGGCCGGTACGGCTGCTGTAACTCACGAACACCAAATGCCCATTGAGGCACCAGGCAGTTACACAGCTCATTCATTTGAGGGTTATGCTGCTTTCCAGACCAATAACGCTACCCGGGCACAGGGGCAATGCATGCCGCTGCGCGGCAGCAGCGGGCCTTCTTGGCTGGATGGCCAGCACGCACTTGCAACAATGCATAGGATGCAACGTCGGTCGTCGTAAGCTGTCAGTCGTCAATCGTCATGCATAGCAGGACGGACGAATCGGGCGGGTTTCCGTCGCCAACCAGCGACCCCTGACATCGATCACTTGATCGCGTCCAAAGATTTGGAAAATGCAGCGCTTTCCTCTATGAGTCTGAGCGAGGGCTGAGCTGAGTTTCATACCTGTGGTGCCTTTTTTAAACGGTCAAGATTAGCACTCGTTTCTGCCAAATCCAGCGCGTGGTGGTCCTCTGCGAAGCAGCACAAGTGTCGATTGATGACACGTGTCGTGCGTGTGTCGTGCAAACCGGGGGGCGGCCAGCAGTACGTGAAGGTCCTTTGCTTGAAAAGCAATGGGAAGGGCAAGCACGGCTTAGAAAGCAGGGTCTCGAAACGTGTGTGCGCTTCCGCCGTCCAGCTGACGGGCGCTGCAAGGCAATAGTCATCCAGGCGAATCGTCGCCGATGCCGATGCCATGTGTCTATGCTTGTATTGCATGCTGGTTGGGCTTTGAAGTTGCAGAACGACAGCGCGCGACGGGACGGAGAGAGTCACACTTGATGTACCAGCAGCCGAGACGCCGGAAGGAAAACCACATCGATTGTGTGCGTGCGTGAAAGAGCCAAGACAGAGCGGCACCTGCATTACACTCTCGCGCTGGGTTGGGACTGCAACGTACTCGGCCCACTGTCGTCCATCAAGCGCTCGGGCATGCGTTGAGGTTGATAACTAGCGGCCGCCGTGGCGGTCGAGGGGCGTGCCCCGAGGGGTGTGGAGGTGCGCGTGCGGGCAGTGCTAGGCAGCAGGGAGCTGTTCGTGCCTGGTTCGTCCAGGTCATGGCGTGTTGCAGCAGTCTGTGGGGGGAGAGCTTGTGCACTGCACAGGCGCTCAACAAGTGCCTGCACATCATCAAGGACGGACGCAGCTGACGTGGAAGCCGGGCTGTGGCGGGCAACCACTAAACGCTGCCATTCGACACTCAGCACTTCCTGCAGCCGCAAGGTCAAAGGCGCAGCATTCACTGCTGCAATGGCCTCGTTCAGCGCTGCTTGCTGCTCTGCTGTACAGTCGTGCGGCTGTGGCGGTGTGAGGCACACCATGGCCGTGCAGGAAAAACGCGCGCGGAGGGACGGAGACTTTGGGGAGGGGGAGGGGGAGCCCAGCGGGAAGGCCACCTCGCTGCCAGCAATACCTCTGGCGCGACGCAGGATCCGCAACTTCGTGCCGACTCAAGGCACCAATTTAAGGACTCAAGGATCTGCTTCAGCGATTCACCGACTCGGCGATTCAGCGATTCGGTTCAGCTACTCAAGCAACCGATTCGATTTTGGCGGATTCAGCGGTTCAGCGATTCAAGGGTCCGATTCAGCGACTTCAATCAGCTCGCGTCTTTCCAATTCAACTCGTCGCGTTTACGGCTTTGTGCGAGGCGTATGTAACGCCTTTCATCGTGTGCAGCTGCGTGGAAGCCTACTCGCAGCGACTGTGAACGAATTGCACCGGGTGCAGCCACGGGTTAGGTGACTTCCGCTGACAAGGAGTATGCAGCTGCGAAGGAGTCCGCTGCGACTTGCTGTCGCAATCATGCTCTCACACATCGTGACATCCATCCGACGCTCCACTGCGCGTCTCGCCCCTGCTCTGGTCGCTACTTGTATGAAATAATTGGCTGCAACATGTATGTTATCGAACGCCGGCGACACCTAGGATTGTTTTCCCAACTCTTGCAAAAGAGTGAGGTAGGGAAACGTATCGGGGCATTTCCATGGGACGTCGCGAGGTCGGTCGTACTCCCATGGCGTTTCCATCTAGCGCTCGTCCCATGGACTTTCCCACGGCGCCCCTGACCGCCGTGGACATACGACAGTCGTTGCAGGG
>BDDC01000572.1:9624-20212 GCA_001662425.1 Chlamydomonas sphaeroides
TGCCTGGGCGGGGCACGTTCTACTCAAAAACGCAGCAGAGAAAAACAAAAGGAGGCAACACCCAGACGAACCCCACAGCCTGCACTGTGCGCAACCCCTAGCGAACAGCCGCAACCCAGCAACCCAAGTCTGTCCCAGCGGGCCAAAACTCCAAGAGAGTCATCACGCAAAGATTGCCATTATTGCTGAACCAGGAGGAAGACAGGTGGCGTTGTGGCCGCAGCCGCTACGGTGGGCAGGGGAGTGATGGGCCACTGGTGCCAGGAGGAGGAGGCGGTGGTGGGTGCACCGGAGCGGGCGCAAGGGGGCCAGTGTCCGCTCCGTAAGCTGTGTATATGAAGTCGTCGTCCAGTCCCGGGCTGGACGACGACTATATGGCTCGGGTTGGGTTCTTGCATCACGCGGCGCATTCCGCGGATTTTTGTAGAATAAGAATGAATGCCGCGGCTTGCAAGTCCCTGCAAGTCACGGGTCATGCTCGTGCTTAGCCCGCAGCTTGCGATGTGCCTCGCATGCAGTAGCCGGCCGCCCTCGCCACGCAGCCGAGCAGGCTCGCCCATCGCTATCCATCGCAGCAGCCGCCTGCCCAGGGCAGAGCCGCACGCTGCAGCCCCTCGCGACAAATGCTGACCCCCTCGCGACAAACGCTAAACCCCTAGTGACAAATGCTGCCACCCTCGTGACGAATGCTGAGTTGCTGACCCCGTTCGCAGACCCTAAGATGCAGCAGCCCGAGGGGCCGCTGCCCCGCAGCCCGCTCTTGCCGCGGGGCAAGCGGCACCGCACTCCACGCGCAGGCCAGCATCCGCAGCGCCCAGTGAGGCAGCGCCGTATGGTGCCGAGCTGCCTCGCGCGACTCGCGGCAGCTACAACACGCCACGCGAGCCGCCAGGCGGGCTTCGCCCAACACGTCGACCCACTCATTGCCGCAATGACCACAACCGCTCGCGCGGCACTCCTGCTCGCACGCCGGCTTCACGGTCCGCCCGCCGCAGGCGGGACGCACGGCGCCGGCCTCGGCACAGCAGGCTGTCGCAGCGGCAGCGGCTGCTATTGAGGTGCCTGCAGCTGTGGCTGCGGCTGCGGCTGCTGTGGCTGTAGCGGCGCCTGCTGTTGCGGCGGCAGCGGCTGCTGCGGCCCGTAGCCGCTGTCCTCGTGCAGGTGGATCGACGCAATCAGCGGCCCCCGCATCGCACCCACGCGCGGCCGCTGCCCCGGGGCTGGAGACCCCGGCCCCGCGCCGCCGTTCACCGCCGCCGCCGCCGCGCCGACGCCCGCCGCCCCGGCAAACGGCGTCGCCGGCGGCACCGCCACACCCGCCGCCACGACGTTCGCCTGGCCCGGCCACGGCGCGGCGCCGGCGGCGGTGGCCAGTGGCGAGTGCACCGGCATGCCGTAGCCGCTGTCCAGGTGCAGAGAAGCCAGGCGGGCCCAGCTGTAATGCCAGCGCGCCGCCGCCGCCGCCATCTCCTCGGCGCTCATGCTGCCGGGCGGCTGCGGCGGGCCCTGGCCCATGCCCGGCGGCGGAAAGCCGCCGCCGCCGCCGCCACCGCCGCCGCCGCCGGGCCCCATCATCATGCCGCTGGCGGTCTGCGTGAGGCCGCCGGGCGACAGGCCGCCGCCGGTGGCGGGCTCGACGGCGGGGTACCCGCTGTCCAGGTTGAGCGAGACCCACTTGCCGGGAGCGCCGGCGTAGGGAGGCAGCTGCGGCGGCAGCGCGCCCGGCGGCGGCGGGCCGGCGGCGGCGGCGCCGCCTCCCAGCCAGCGGTGGCGGCGGCGCGAGGAGCTGCCGCTGGGCCGCGGGCCGCCCAACCAGCGCGGCAGCTCCCAGCGCGGGCTGCTGCGTTCGCTGGCGGAGCCGTCGCTAGCGCTGCCGTCGCTGCTGCCGTCGCGGCTATCGTCGCGGTCGCTGCGGTCGCTGCTGTGGTCGCTGCGGTCGCTGCTGCGGCCGGTGAGCTTGCGCAGCAGCGCCGAGGCGTGCGGGCCGGCGCGGCGCGCGAGGGAGGGCCAGAAGCGGCGTACCACGACGGCGACGAAGAAGGCCATCAGGCCGCAGTTGATGAGGATGATGAGGATGGCGAGCGTGTTCTGCGGGAGGGGAGATGGCGGTAGCAGCGTCGGTGATGTACATCGTTGATTGCTGGCATATTGTCCCATACGAGAGATGCAGATCATGATGGATGCATCGAGGCCGGCATCTGACCGACAAGGGGCAGCCGCGAAGACAGCCAAGGCTGCAGATTTGCCGGGCATTGGCCCGCGGACCGCACACCTGAGCACAGCTGACCGCACACATCCCTCGACGCCCACGCCGTGACCACAATCCTGCAGCCGGCGCCTCGCCATCCCCTCCCTCCCTCCGTCCCCATAAAACCCTGAACCCTAAACCTAAAACCTAAAACCCCAAAACTCCCACCTGCGCCGCCACCACCAGCTCCCCCGTGTCGTCGACCATAAAGTATAGCGACAGCGTGATGGTGAGGCACAGGCAGCCCAGGCTCATGAACTCCATCAGCACCAGCGTGCGGGAGCGGTAGGGCGAGCAAGACACGTTGATGGCGGCGATGACCGTGAAGACAGCCAGGATGGTGAGCGCCTGAGGCAGGTGGCAGACCAGGGCCACGGTGCGGCATGGGGCGGCTATGGCCTGGCGGCGTGGGCTGGCGCTCATGGCGAGGGGAGGGCGGCCAGGATGGCAAGGGCATGGATTTGCAAGCGGTCCGGTCCGGTCCGGTCCGGAAAGGCCATTCTGGTTGCCGTTGGGTGGGGGACCGACGACGCCCGCCGGCTTCCGCGCGCGCACACGCGTGCGCCGGTCCGAGCGCCTCATCCGCCTCCCCGTGCGGCGCCGTACCTGGTTAGATACCGACAACCCGCGGCCCAGCACCTCGACTGCCACCAGCACCAGCGTCTCCAGCATCAGCGCCGTCTCCCACCAAATGAAGCTGGGCCTGGGGTGGGGCAGAACGGGAGAGGGAGCGAGGTGCAGCGCGAGGGAGCGAGGTGCAGCGCGAGGGAGCGAGGTGCAGCGCAGGGTGGGGCGAGCGCATTGAGTCGAGCCTTCTAGGCATGGCCAACGAGAGATTGGGCGTGTAGCAGGAGGCAAGGCGTGGAGCTGCGGAAACGGCAGCTCGGCGGGGCAGACCGGCGACGCATTGAGGCATGTCGGTAGGCGAGGCTGTGTTACCCCCCGTCACCGCCCGACTCACTTGTAACGCTTGTACAGGAAGCCGTACACCTGCGGTGCCACGTGGCGCGGTGCCGTGCTGGAGAGTGGGGTCAACGAGCGAGCGGGCCAGCCGGCGCACCGCAGGCCGCTGGCAGCGCGCGGCACACACACGGCCGAGCACCCAACAGCACCCAACAGCACACAACACTGGTGGGCGAGCCCGGGTCCGCCGAGTAGCTGGGAGGGACCAAGCGGTGTTACACAGCTAGCACGACGGCTACGGATCCATAAGAAACTCGCGAAATTACTAGCGCCAAGCGGTGACCGAGCCCAGGACGCGGCCCATCGGCCGCCGTACGATACATACCCAACACACGTCCCCCGCCAACGGCGTCACTGCGTGCGGAAACCTTCTGTTTCGTTCTACTCAACACTGGTGAACACCTCCAGCTCCTCACCCCAGCGCACCCCTGCCACCCCCCCCCCTTGGCCGCACCTGGCGGATACGCGGATCGTTGAGCCGCTCCCGCACCGTCCACACGAACAGGAAGCTGCCCAGCGGCGGCAGCACGCAGAAGGCCAGCACCGCCACGACGCCCAGCGGCACCAGCACGCTCAGGTGCCGTCCGCTGCGGGCGTTGGCCGAGTGGGTGGGTGGGTGGGTGGGATGGATGAAGGCACGCGGGTAGACGGCGGCCGTGCAGGCAGGCGGCCGTGGGCTCGCTAGCAGAGCCATCCCCCGGGCGGCGATGCCATGCGCGGTGTCGCCCTCGCCGTGTTGCGGTAGAGCCCTGCCCTGCTGATCCTTGCCCTGCCGCGCCGTGCCATGCCCTGTTATGGGCGCCTGTGCCTGTGCCTGTGCCTGTGCAGGGGCGCACCTGTAGCACTGCTCGTTCATGTTGCGGACCCAGTAGCCGTGCAGCCAGGTGGCCTGAGTGAGGGGCATAACACGGAGGCACAACGCAGGTGGCGCAGGTGGCGCAGAGGCATGACACGAGGGCAGCACGCAGGTGGCGCGCTGTGGACCGGGAGGTCGGGCCGGGCTGTCGGGCCATGCAAGCTGCCTGGCCGCTGGGCTGAGCCTCTGGCCGGGCTGTCGGGGTGGCGGTTTGGGCGCCGGCCGTCGCGCTTCGCCACACCCGCCTGCCAGCCGTCGACGCCGGGCCTGGACCGAGGCCGGCCAACGACCCAATGGCTCGATGCGGGACCCTATCCAGACAAGGCATCCGGCAGGGCCATGCCCCACCGCCCTCCCACCTGCTGCGCCTCCGCAAAGTCGCCCTGGCCGTCGTCGATCTTGTAGCAGGCAAACACCGACAGCGCTGCGGGGCGGCGAGGCGAGCAGGCGGCGCAGCGCTTGTGTTGGCTGGCTGCCAGCGCGGTAGCTCCGTCGCCGGCTAGCAGGTGCCACCGCCAGCATGTGCAGCCCCAAGCCGCTCCCCTCAGCCCCCACGCCCCCTCTGCTGCGCAGGGCCTACTTGTGACCAGCTGTCCGCCGCAACCCGCCCCGGGTGGGTGCACGCCCTGCATCCTCCCAGCCCCGGGCAGCGCCGCTCCTGCCAGGCCTCACCCCGCCCGGCGCCCGCCTGCCGCCTCACCCGCGTGCGCCAGGCCCGGGTATAGCACGAACACCGCCGCCAGCCCCACGATGCGGAGCTGCTTGCCCAGCGTCAGCGCCCTGTGAGAGGTTGGGCGAGAGCAGGGCAGGGCAGGCAGGCGGGAGTTGAGTTGAGTTGAGCTGAGTTGAGTTGAGTTGAGTTGAGTTGAGTTGAGTTGAGTTGAGGTGAGTGGAGTTGAGTGAGGTGAGTTGAGTTGAGTTGAGTTGAGCTGAGGTGGGCGGGAGGCGGGCTAGGCGTCGGCGGGCATGCCGGTGGGTGGGCCCCAGGGTGGCTGCGTTGGCGTGTAGGGGGGCAGCTGGCGTTGGGCGGGGCTGACCCGGCACCAGGCGGACGGCACGCAGCCCTTGCGTTCTTGTGCCCGCCGACCCTTCGCCGCGTGGGTACCGCCACCCGCCACCCGCCGCTGCCCTACGGCCACCGTATGTACGGCAGCACACGTACGGCGCCACAAGTACGGCAGGGACCACACGCAGTCACGCACCTGTCCACCTGGCTCAGCGTGGTGCGGCCGCTGAGGTGCGGCTCGATGGCCGCCCAGGCACCGCTGCGGATGCGGCTGAGCAGCGTTATGGCGCTGGACAGCACCGAGCTACGGTGCGACAGGCGCGCGGACGAGGGGCCGCTGCCGCTGGCGGCGCCCTCCAGGCCGGGCGCCGTGCCCGGCCCCTCCTCGATGGCGGGCGCGCCGGCGGCGGCAAGGGGCGCGCCGTGCTTGCGGGCATTCCAGGTGGGGCGCAGAGGCTGCGACATGGTCAGCGGCAGCGCGCTGGCAAAGGGCGTGCCCATGGACGCCTGCACGGGAAGGGTCGCGACGGAGGACCGCGCCGAGAGCGGCGGCGGCGGCGGCTGCAGCGCCGCCACCGTCGCCGGCCCCGTGGCGGGGTACGACGCCTGCGGCTGCAGCAACGCCGGCGGCGGCCCGATGCCGGCGGCGTCCAAAGCGTCTGGCTGCGCGGCGGCGGCCGCCGCGGCGGCGGCCGGGGCCTCGGCCCGGGCCTCGGCCTCAGTGCCGCCGTCGGTAGCGTCGGCGATGACGGGCAGCTCGCCGCTGGGGCGGACGCCGCCTCGGCCCTCCCTCTCCTGTGTGCTCCTAGACCAGCGAACGCTGCGGATGCTGCGCCGCGGCATGGTGCCGACGGCGGCGCCGACGGCGCCGCTGCTGCCGCCGCCAGCCAGTGACCCGTCGCCGCTGCCGCCTCTGGTCTTGCCCAGGGAGGGCGCCTGCTCCGGCTCACGGGGGCCCTGGCCCGCCTCACTGGACCCCGAGCCCGCCTCTGGCAGCAGCGCGCCCGACGGCCGCTTGGCCGCGGGCTGCTCCGCCGCCCTCGCCCTCGCCGACTTGAGTATGGAGGGCACCGTCTTGATGCTGAGTGGGGTGGCCGGGCTCATGACCCCGCTGCCGCTCTCCGACGCGGCGCGCTTGCGGCCGCTCAGCGGAGCCACCGACTCGGCCGCGGCGCCGCGCCCCGGCGTCGCCTCCTGTGGCGACAGCGGCAGCGATGCCGCCAACGACAGCACCGGCGCCGCCGCTGCCGCCGGCGCCAGCGGTGCCGGCGCGCTGCTGGCGCCCTTGCCGCTGCCGCCGCTGTCGTCGTCGTCGCTGCTGCTGCTGTCATCGAATCCGTCGAGGTCCACTACTAGAGCCGACGCCGACGACATGCCGAAGAGCCCCGGCAAGCCGGCAGGCGCCGTCGCCTTGGGCTGCTTGGACCGGCCGCGCCTCGGCCAGGGTCGCCGCCCGCCAAATGGACCCGACCGCCTGCCGCCGGCCGCTTCGCTGCTGCTGTCGGAGCCGTCGCTGTCGGCCAGTGTCGTGGAGCCTACTGCCGTCGCCACCGCTGCCACAGCAGGCGGCGGCGCAGCAGCAGCTGCGGGCCCGGCTGTCATCGCGAGGGGGCCGTTGCCCGCCGCCGCCGCCTTGGTCCCGGCAGAGCCGAGCGCAAGGGCCACCGAGCTGTCGCCGCCGGTGGTGAACGCCACGCCACCAGCGCCGGCGCCGCCGATGCCGGCGACGCCGGTGCTAGGCGTGCTCGTCAGCGCGCTGGCGTCACTGCTCAGCGACAGCAGCAGCGCCGCCCCGTCGACCGGCGGCGGCCGCAGCAGCAGCTGTGGCTTGGGCGCGGCCCGGGGGCTCAGCGGCTTGCTGCGGCCGCCTCGCGCGGTACCATGCTCTGGCGCAATCGAGTTGGGGCCGGGGTCGCTCGCGTCGTCGTCGCCGCTGGTGGCGCTACCGCTGGAGCGGCTGCCGCCGCTGCGCGCGACGGCGGCGGCGGCGGCGGCGGCGGCGCAGCAGGGGCAGGCGAGGCGGGCGCGGTGGCGCCGGCCACAGGCGCCCAGGACGGCCCAGGTGTAGTCCTGGCAGTCCTGTGGGTTGACGAAGGCATATCTGCTCGGCCAGGCGGGCGGGCGGGCGGGCGGGCGGCAAGGTCACTGTGCTGGATTAGTGGCCATGGGACGCATGCGCTCAGCGCCGGAGCATCCGCTACTCTGGCGATGGCAGCAGGCGCCAGGCTCCAGTTGCCCTGGCTGCGACACGGCCGGGCCTGCACGTCCCATGGCCCTTTCCCCCGCCGTCCTCCGACCCGACCCCGGCCTCCGCGTCCCGCACTGCGCCTGCGGGTCGCACCTGGCAATCCACAGCAGCAGCGCCACCGCCGCCACCACCAGCGGCAGCAGCAGCCCCGTCAGCAGCTGGATGAGCGCCTGGCTGCTGCTGCTCAGCGAGGGGACCAGGCAGCTGGCGGGGGGAGGGCAGGCAGGGCAGGGCAGGGCAGGGCAGGGCAGGGCAGGGCAGGGCAGGGCAGGGCAGGGCAGGGCAGGGCAGGGCGCGCCGTGGGGGGGTGTCGCAGCGCAGCTTCAGGAGCACGGGGAGCGGAGGGCCGGCGGGCGAGGGGCCGGGCTGCGGGCGCGAGGCTGCGAGGGAGCCCGGGGTGCACCGGGGCACCCACAGGGGCCGCCCGTGTGAGGCCCATGCCGGCCCCGCACCGCACCTGGGGCTGTACAGCAGGTAGGCCTCAGCACCGGTGAAGGCCGCGAACACGGACTGCGCCCGCGGGATGATGGCGGGGTAGGGCACGTCCAGGCGGGTCACTGGGGTCGGGAGGCGGGAGGCAGGGGGCGCGCGGCGGGCGGTGGGTGCGCATGGCGATAGGGCATCTCGCGGATGCAAGACGTGGAGGCGGGGCACTGCCGGCGTGGGGTGTGAGGGAGGCAGGGGGCGCGTTAGGGCTGGCGCCGCGCCGCGGGGTGCGCAGCTGTGCCGCGGGGTGCGCAGCTGTGCCGTTGCTACGTAGGGGTCCCCCGTGCGGGTTGGCGCAGAGCTGTCCTCTTGGTGGGGATACGCCCCACGGGCTGGCTGCTTGCCCCGCAGCAGGGTCGACCCACCGATGACGAAGTACTGGATGTGCAGCACGATGACCTGGGAAGGGAGGGAGGGCGGGTGGCAGGCAGGCAGGGAGGCAGGCAGGGAAGGAGGGAGGGAGGGAGGTAGGGAGGCGTGGAGGGAGCCGCAGGGAAGGGCGTCAACAGCGCAAGGCCTCTGGGCTGGGAACGCCCGTGACACGGCGCGCGACCAGGCCGGCACGTGGCTCGTGACATGGCTCGTGACACGGCCCGTGACATCACCTCCCGGCACATGGCCCGGGACGCTCCCGTGACGAAACGCTCTCGGGACAACCTCCTGAAACGCTCTCGGGACAACCTCCCTTGACAACGCCCTCAGTACAAACGCTTTCTGGACAAAAACGCTCCCGGGACGAAGCGCCTCTGTCATGACCTCTGACAACACCTTCCGTGACACTGGCGAGCCGTGACATTCGTGAACCCTGTTTGAAACATCCCTCCCCTGAGTGAAAGCTGTGGTCAAGCAATGTCGCGAGGTCAGCGGCCTCCAATCCCAACTTGCGGTCTGCCCTCAATGCAACGGAGGGGGCCCATCAGGGGATCTTACTCCCGAGCTGCTTCCACCCCGGTCCCCCGCCCCACGCCGGAGGTCCGCGCAGCCAACCCGCCCGCACCTTGATCACAACGCCCAGCTCACACCACGACACCACAGCACCACAACGCAGGGCTCAACACAGACTCCAAGACGCTCACGTCAACGTGCAACACACGCGCCAGCGCCATGTCGCACCTTGGTAACGTCGCCCAGGTCGACGTGGTACCCTGACCGCCGGCCGTAGCTGAGCGCCCGCCGCCGGTCCTCCTGCGCCGCCGACTCCCCGAAGCCGTCGGCAAAGTTGCTCACGGCCGTGAACAGCACCACGCCCACGGACATGAAAAAGGTGACGAGGCCGAGGCCCACGCTCTGGTGCAGCCGCGGGCAGGTCTTGCACTCAAAGTCCTGCAGGGGGCCGGGGACAGAGGGGGACCGGGGGATCCAGGCAGGCGTGTGTGGGTGCCGGCGGTGTGGCGGCGGGGTAGCGGGACGGGACGGCGCGGCGCATGGGCCCACACGGCTGCCGTACGGCGTACGGCAGAGGCTCTCGCTGAGCGTTTGCCGTACCGTGGTCACGTAGTAGTGGGGGAGGCAGGCGGCGCACAGCATTCCGGTGTAGCCGGGTGCACATTGCTGCGACATGTAGGAGTTGGGGTCGGAGGCGTCCAGGCCGAACAGCTGGCACGACAGCCGTGGCGCCGGTGCTGGGCCCGGCGCCGCGGCCGGCGGCGGAGAAGGCGCCGGCGGCGACGGCGGCGGAGCCGGCGGCGGCGACGGCGGCTGGGGCGGCGGCGGCGGCGGGAAGACGAAGGTATCGTTGAGGCGGCTCCTGGTGTACCAGCTCTGCTGGCACATGACCAGGTGCGAGGTGCGGTTGTCGACCACCGCGCCGCGCGCGGCGCTCTCCACCGGCTGCACCGCGCCGTAGATGTCCTCCGCCAGCTTCTCCCAGAACCCCACCGCGCGCTCCTCCGGGTCGCCCAGCGCTGTCGCGCCGCAGGCTCCCGGGAAGGGACACAGGTGCAGCTCGGAGCTGTTGGGCGCCGAGTGCCAGTAGCCGCGGCGCGGCACGATGACGTTGCCGCCGGGGCAGTCGGCGTTGGCGGGGCAGGTGACGCACTTGGCGAGCCCCGCCGACAGCTGCGTCGTCAGGTTGGCCATGGCGTCGTGGTAGCTGCTGGTGTTGAGCTCGGCCGACACCAGCGGCCAGCGGGCGTCGGACCAGAGGCCGTAGGTGCCGGCGGAGCAGGTGGAGCAGGAGGTCCAGCTGGGTACGCCGCGGCGGGCGCTGCGAGGCAAGGAGGTCGAGGAGGTCGAGGAGGGCGGGGAGGGCAAGGAGGGCGAGGAGGAAAAGAGGTGTGTCAGGCAACCGCATAGGCGGGGCGCGGTGGGCGGCAAGGTCTTGTGCGCCGGGGCGCTCGTTTCGCAGCGCCGCAGGCGCGGCCTTTGTCCCTGGAAGGACTTTCCGAGGGAGTGGCAAACGAGTGAACCAACACCGAACCAGAAGTTCGGGCCCGAGGAACACTGCTGATGCTGGGATGAGGGCTCCGTTGCGGCGTCGTGCGGGGGTCTGCCGCTCGCGGTGCCGTACGGCCGCCGGAAGCAGTACAGTCCGGCCCCCCGTGTGCCGTACCTTGTGGCCAGGTCCAGGGTCTCGCCCTGCGCGCACGGCAGCACGCGCACCGGGTAGTCCAGCGGAGCGACCTGTGGCAGTTGATGGCATGAGGGGGGCGGGGTGGGGTGGGGGCGAGTAGAGGTGGGGTGAGGTGAGGTGGGGTGAGGTGGGGTGAGGTGGGGTGAGGTGGGGTGAGGTGAGGTGAGGTGAGGTGAGGTGAGGTGAGGTGAGGTGAGGTGAGGTGAGGT
>BDDC01000572.1:20607-53935 GCA_001662425.1 Chlamydomonas sphaeroides
AGGGAAGCGTGGCGGGACGTAACACGCGCTGCCTCCGCCTCCCAACCGCCAGCCTTGCCTCCCCGCGCTGCCGCCTCACCCGGTAGCGAGCCACAGCTCCCGCCGCCGGCGCCCACCGCAGCGCGAGGCTGTAGTTGCCCGGCCAAGCGTACGGCATCAGGGAGCGCCACCGTACGGCACCCTTCCGTACAACCAGTGTGAGCGCCTCGTTGAGGCCGGTGTCAAGGAAGGCCACAGAGGCGTTGAGCCAAGGCCGGCTGCCGTCGGCGGCGGGCGAGGTGGCGTCTAGGGGGCCGCTGGGGGTGCGCGGGTAGAGCGCGAGCGTGATGGTGGCGGGGACCACGTCTGCGGTTGGAGGGGCGCGAGTGGCATCGGCCAAGGTAGGATGAGGTGTCAGAAGGGGCGACGCTCGGCGCCGGAAAGCGTGAAGAAGCAGACCAGCCGTTAGCGGACCTCCTGCGCCAGCGACGCACCCCGCAACACCGCACCCCCCCCGCCACGGTGTAGAGACCCAGCACCTCCGGCGCGCACCTGCGATGACGGGCTGGCCGAAGTCGTCGTGCAACTGCACATCCAGGTCAAAGGACCGCCCCGGGCGCAGCTGGATGACGGGCTCCGCCTCCCGGCTCAGCCGCATGTGGGTCGGCGGCAGCCCCATGTACGGCACCTCCCGTATGGCAGCCCGTACGAAAAAGTCCGGGTATTCAGCGGGCAAGTCCAGGCAGTCCGACAGGCGGTTGCTCAGCTCGCCCAGTCGGGCCAGGAAACTGGCGTTGACCGCGTACGGCGGCGGGAAGGGCGGCGGCGGCGACGGCGGCGACGGGCCGCCCGAGTTGGGGCTCGGCGGCCGCGGGGCCGGCGACGCCGGCGGCGCGGGCGGCGCCGGCGGAGGCGTCGGGCCGGGCGGCCGCGGCGACGGAGGGGGCCGCGGCGGGCGCGGCGGCGGCGGCGGCAGGTCGGGGCCTGCGGCGATGAGTAGGTCGATGACGGTCTGATTGATGCGGATGGCGGACAGATCCGGCGTGATCAGCGTGTCGCCCGAGGTGTCGGGCTGGCGGACCCGGGTGACGAGCGCCGTGAACTCGGCGGCGCAGCGCGGCTGCAGCGAGGTGGCGGCCAGGTCGCTGAGGAAGACGGCCTGGAGGGGTGGAGGGTGGGGTGGAGGGCGGGCAGGGGGGCAGGAGCAGGTCGGGCACAGGAGGCAGGAGCGAGGGCAGGAGCGTGGGCAGGAGCGTGGGCATGGGGGTGGGCGCATGGGGTGGGAGGTTGCTGTCGGGGCGGGGTCGCTTTAGCATACGGCCTGTGCGGAGCGTGGGGTGTGCGGAGGGACGAGGGAGCGCCAACTGGTCTGCAGTCTCCGAGCCGTGCGCTGATGGGGCTGGGGCGCGCCGTGGCGCCAGGAGGCGAGGGAAGCCAGGGAGGGCCAGCAGGAGCGGAGCCGGGCCAGAGGGGCAAGCCGTGAGGGCGCCGGCTGTGCGGGCTGGGTGGCGGAGGTCGCTGTAAGGGCGCGGAGGCGCGGCGCCCCCCCCCCCGCGGTGGTGGAGGTCGCGGCAAGGGCGCGCGTGCGGCCTGGCATGCGCCCCTAGCGTGCATGCGCCCCGAACTGGCGGGAGCCGGCAAGACGTGTCCGCCAGGCCCCGGGTGCTGATGCGTGACGCTCCCGGGGGGCCGGTGCGCACGCGGCTCCTCGCACCCCACCTGCAGCAGCGACCCCGTCGGCGCGACGGCCGCCGTGGCGTTGGCGGTAGCGTCCTCGGCGAGCAGTCGCGCCCTGCCGGGCTTGGGCAGTGGGCCGGGCGTGGGACCTGGCGGGGGCGCTGCAGCTGCCGCCGGCGCCTCCGTCGGCGCCGCGGCAGACGACGGCGGCGGCGGCTCCAAGCTAGCCAGCTGCAGCAGCGTTGCGTCGGGGCCAGGCGCGGCGGTCGGCGCCGCCGGCGGCGGCACAGGGGAAGGCGGCGGCGGCGGCCTCGGCGGCGACGGCAGCGGCTGCGGCGGCGGCGGCAGCCCCGGCGGCGACGGTGGCGGCGGCGGCGACGCCGGCAGCCACGTCAACCCCGTCGGCAGCGGCAGCAGGGTGTCGACCAGCGCCAGGGACCAGCAGCGCTGCAGGGCCGCCAGGTCCAGGGCCTTCCACGCAACCGTCCAGTCCCTCAACTCGCCAGACAGCGGCAGCGCCTGCGGCGGCGGGCCGGCAAAACACGCACCCAGTCACCAGTCACGAGGTTGTCACCGCCTCTTAGGGCCTGGACGCAGCACAGCCCAGAGCGCGACGACAGCACACACGGACGCAAGCCTGACCAGGCAACTGCCGCTGATGCAGCGCCCACTCACAGCCGTGTTGGCCAACCGCGTCACCAGCGCCCCGTTGGCTAGGCAGTCCTGGTCCGACGCCAGCGCCGGCCCCGACGCCGCCGCGTTGCCGGCCGCCAGGTCGCACTGGCTCAGCGCCGCCGCCAGGCGCCCGCCCAAGTACGCGCCGCCGCCCTGCTGCGAGGGGCCGCGCCAGCAGGGCCCACCCGCGGCAACCTGCACGCAGCCGCCGGGCTGGCCGGAGGCGGTTGTGGTTGTGGTGGTTGTGGTGGTTGTGGTGGTTGTGGTGGTTGTGGTGGGAGAGGCGGCGGTGTTGTTGCGGAAGCGCACGCGCGACACGACCGCGGTGGTCAGGGAGAAGCCGCCGTCGGGCAGCGCGGCGGCGGCGATGGGCTGCGTTAGGTTGGCGGCGCCGGTTGGGGTGAGCGGCAGCCGCTCGGCGGCGGCGCTGAGGCCGGGGGCGGTGGCGGACACGCCGGCCAGGTAGAGGCCGCCGCCGGCAGCGCGGGCGGTGTTGTTGATCAGGTCGAGTTGCTGCGGGGCGGGATGGGGTTGGGTAGGGCGCAGGAGGATGGTCGGATGACGCAGTGTGAGCCAGCGGGGGGTGCTGCTATGGCACAATGGCAGCGCAGAAAGGAACTGGAACCCCGAAGCGAGGCCAGGCCGATGGGTCAACAACCTAGGGGGGCCTAGGGGTGCAAAGTTGGCGTTGCGGTGGGCCAGCCATGCGCCCCAGACGACAGCATGTCCTGCAACCGAGCGCCCGGCGGTTGCCTCCCCCGCATCCGCCCGCGGCGCACCCGCAGCAGCACGCGGCCGCAGCCCTCCGCGTAGATGCCGCCGCCGGGGCCGCCCGCCACGCCGCCCGTGAGCCTGCTGTCATACACCACCAGGAAGGAGGCGTTGACGGCGGCCAGGCCGCCGCCGCCGCCGCCAGCGGTGTTGCCCGCCGCCGTCGATCCCCTGACCACCGCCGAGCTGGCCGGCCCCACGAACAGCCCGCCTCCGCTGGCTCCGGCCTTGTTGGCCAGCAGCGCCAGGCCGCTGAGCTGCGCGGCGCTGCCGTCGGGGCATGCCGCTGCGGCCGTGTCCCGGAACGAAAGCCACACGCCGCCGCCGCTGCTGGACGCGGCGTTGTCTGCCAGGGTGAGGTTGGCGAGCTCGACCGAGGCGCCGCAGGAGGCCTCCACCTGCAGGCGAAATGGCCGAAATGCTTTGCAGACATGTGCATGTTGTTGTTGTCAAGTTACAAGGAAAGCTATGCTTGGTTGTGATACCGTTTGCGAGGAAACCGGCAAACTTGCCTGCAGGCCGCCGCCATGGACACCCGCCTGGCCTCCGGTCCAGGAGCCCGTGGCCACCGTCGCCTTGCCCGCCGCCGCCACGCGGACCTGCAGGCCGCCCGCCATGCCGCGCGTGGCGATGTTGGAGGCGCCGCTGCAGTTGGTGACGAGCGCGATGCCGCCGCTCAGCACGTCCACGACCGCAGCCCCGCCTGTGGCGGAGGGAAGGTGGCAGCAGCGAGCGGAGCTCAGCTCTGCCTGACTCGCTCGTTGCCGGCTAAGGGCTTTGCTCGCGGTGTTGCTTGCCGCCAGCCATTCTTGCGGACGCCGGCAGCCCAACCCGTGCGTCCCCTGCTGCTCGCCGCGCAGCCGCAGCGCGATCCGTCCTCCTCAAGCGCGACTCCCCTGGCGGCGACCTGCTCCGACCCAACGAACCCACCGTGCGTGTTGGCGGTGTTGCTGTTCAGCACGGCGTCGGTCAGGTGCCCCTGCGCCCCGGGGCCCACCAGCAGGTACACGCCGCCGGCGCTGGCGCGGGCCGCGGTGTTGTTTGTGAGGATCGATCCCCTGACCACCCCGCCTGAGCAGCCGCCGTTCACGGCCACCAGCACGGCGCCGCCGTTCTGGCCGGCCGCGGTGTTGCGGGCGAGAGTGCAGTCCTGGATCAAGACGTGCCCCTGTTCCTGCGCGTCGACGTAGAGGGCGCCGCCGAACTCCAGGTCCGCGCTGTTGGACGTGAAGGAGCAGGCGGTGAAGAAGGCGTGCCAGAGGGGTTCGTCGTTGCACTCGCCGGCGGAAAGGAGCAGTGGCGGCGGGGGTAAGGGCGGCGGCGGTGACGGCAGCGGTGATGGTGGGAGCAAGGGAGGAGGCAGCGACGGCGGCAGTGCTGGGGAGGGCGGCGGCGCGGGTGGCAGCGGAGGAGGCAGGTCGGGCGGCGGAATGGATGGCTCAAAGGGCGCTTCTGCAGGCGGCAGCAGCAGGGACAATGGCGGCGGAGGGAAGGACGGCGGCTGGGGTGGAGCATCTTGTAGCGAGGGAGACGAGTCGGGGTCATCTGCCCCCTGCGGCGAGGGCATGCCTGGCAAGTCCAGCGGCGGGGGAGGCGGCGACGGGTAATCTGGTAGCATGGGGGTCTCGGGCGGGGGCGCGCCTTCCGCAAGCGCGTCATCCTGCTGCAGGCGGCGCGAGCCGCGACCCCGGCGGCCGCCAACCAACGCCAATGGTAGCCCCATGCCGCCGGCGCCAGGCACCACCTCGCCCTCCATCAGCGCCGCCAGCCGAGCTGCCTGGCGCATACGGCTCCGCGTCTCTGGCGGCACGACGCTGCTGCCATCAGCCACCAGCAGCCCCCGGCGGCGGCGGAGGAGCCCGCTGACGCTGCCGCCGAGCGGCCCCGCCTGCAGCGTCGTGGTCAGCGCCATGACGTTGCCGCTGCGCCCCACGTGAAGCGCCGCCACGGCGCCGCCGCTGAGGGAGGCGCGGCCGCCGTCAAAGCGGCAGCGCTCTGCGGCGAGGGCGCAAGCCACCACCGCTATGGCGCCGCCGCTGCCGCTGACGCAGCGGTTGGAGGTGAAGTTGGTGTCGGCGGCCTGGACTAGGCACACGCGCGACATGCTGCCGCTGTCGCTGTAAGGCTGATACCAGACAAAGATGGCGCCGCCGTGTGAGGCGGCGTTGACGTAGGCACCAGACTCGGAGCCCGCAACGTTGTCTTGGAGGGTAGAGTTGGCCAGGCGCAGGGTGCTGACGACGCCGTCGGCGGTGTTTGTGGAGTCAGCTGCGTTGATGAGAGCGACAGCTCCGCCGGCAGCGAGGGCATGGTTGGATGACAGACTGGACGAGTCAATCGTCACACTGACGTCAACATGGCAGCACTTGTTGTGCGTGCTGATGCAGACAGCGCCGCCGTCCTGGCGGGCGGCATTGCCGACCATGGCCGTGTCGACAAACGAGATGCTGCTGGCAGCGGAGTATGGCAGCGCGCAGTGAACACACTCATTGCCAGCTGTAATTGCGGGTTCGTCCTGGTGGCAGCGCACGAGGATGTAGGGTAGGGCACAGCGGCAATCAAGGGTGGATAGGACGGGCTTTCTCTGCTGTGGTGTTGGGTTAAACGCAGCACACAAGAGCGTGTGACAGCCGAAGCTGCAGCCCAATCAAGTAAGGCTCATCACACGGCTCCAATGCTGCCGCTGTCAACGCGCCAGTAGGCACGCCTACCCCAGCTGCAAGTACGTGCTGGTGTGGCTCACCGTGACAATGGCGACTGCTCCCCCGGAGCGCCGGACCGACGTGTTGTTGCGCAGCTCGCAGCCCTGGACTTGCAGCTGGCCCGGCAGGCTGCTGGCTGCAATGGCGCCACCCTCCCGGCCCGCCTGGTTGTCTGCCAGCTCCACACCCTGCAGCTGCAAGTCGTAGTAGCCCGACACGTAGACGGCGCCGCCGCTGCCACCGCAGGAGTTGTCGGTGGCTGCTAGCTGTCCAAGGACCCTGAGCTGCCCTACCACGCTGGGTTCGTTGTCCAGCTTGCTCCTCCTGCCGCCAGACTGCAAGAAGAGGGCGCCCCCGTGGCCTCTGGGCACGCTGTTGCTGTGCCAGCTGTTGCCGTGCCCTGTGACGGTCAAGTGAGCCACGCCCACGGCTGCAACAATGCTCATGCCGCCGCCGTTGCCAGTAGCGGTGTTGCCCTGCAGCGCGCTGCTGTCCCAGGTCACCCTGTCGATGTTGCCGTCTGCTGCCGTGTTGAGGGAGATGGCGCCGCCACTCCCTTTGTTTGCGCTGTTGCCAACGAGCTGGACGCCTCCACTGATGGTGACGTTCCTGATGCTCCCGCTGGCCTGTGCACGCACGTGTGTCGGGCATATGTTGATTATTACGAACACACGCATAGGCAGGCAGCAGACCAGCAGTGAGTACAGCAGTAAGACTTATGATGACGAGCGAGGGCCCGAACACGAAGCAAGGATGCGAAGCATGCAGCTAATAAATCATTACTTTTGTGTGGGCCCATCGATCCAGCTGCACATTATGGCGCACCTGAATGCATATTGCACCCCCATCGCCCTGCTGTGATGTAGTGTACGTTCCACATGTGTTGTTCTCCAGCACGGAGCCGCCAGCTAGTGCCACCGTCTCTACAACACCCCCATCGCCATCGTCCACACCATCTGACAAGCTGACAACAAAGATGCCTCCACCGTGCCCACCCGCCCTGTTGTGTGACACACGGCTGCCGCCATCCAATAATAGCTGCGACACCCTGTTCGCTGCGTTAATGTAGGCGCCACCACCATTCTGTGACTCCGCAATGTTGCCGCTTAGGCTGCTGTTGTTCGTAATGAGGAGGGAGACGTCCTTGCCGGAAAGATATATTGCCCCTGCTTCACCCTCAGCAAAGTTGTCATAAATTGATGAGTTTGCGCTGAGCTCAAACCTTACAGGCCCGTCGGTGGTGGAAGCGTACAGAAAGCCACCATTGCCACTGGCGGTAGGGTCTGTCCCTGCTTTGTTGCCGGCCACTTGCACGTGCCCGATTAAGGTTGCATTCAGGCTGCTGCGAGCTGACGCCCAGATTGCTCCGCCGCCCGTACCCGCTGAATTGTTGTTGATGGTGGCGTGGTCCTTGAAAGTGAGCCACATGGACCCCTGCGCGTCTAGCTGGAGTGCGCCACTGCTTCTTGCAAGTGCGGTGTTGTTGTCCATGCCAGCACCACCCGCAAAGGTGACGCTGATAGAGCCCTGGGCAGAGATATGCGCGGCACCACCTTCAGAGCCTGCAATGTTGCTGGAAAGCATGCTGCCGTCCATCACCAGCAGGGTGGCGGCTGCGGCAGCAGAGGTCTGGTTAATGTAGGCTGCACCGCCGTGACCAGCACCACGGTTGCCAGAGATGTTGGACCCGCCAGCGAGCATTATGTCGGTTGCTGCAGCCTGCAAGTAGATAGCGCCACCATTGCCAGAGCCTTCAGTGTCATCATTATTGAAGGCACTATTTGATTCGAGGCTGCTCCCTCCAACCACCGCAAGGCTGGCTGTGCTGCTGCTGCTGCTGTCAGAAGCGTACACATAGGCTGCCCCGCCCTCGCTGGCCGTGTTGTGTTGCAGAGCGCTGCCGCCAGCAACCCTGGCATTGGCCACGCTGCCCTGGCCAGCAGCTACCAGGAAGACCGCTCCCCCTCTGCCAAGCGGCGCTGAGTTGTACTCCAGCAGACTCCCGCCCTCGACCACCAGCTCCGAGCTGCAGCCGGCCCCAACGGCTGCCAGCAGCACGGCGCCGCCGTTGCCCGCTGTGGCCTCGTTGCCACGCAGCTGCGCCCCAGTGCGGATGCGCAGGCGAACGGTGCTGCTTTCCACGTCCCTGGCATCCAGGTACAGCGCGCCGCCACCTGCATCGCTGCTGTCAGCTGTGCTGCTCGCTCCAGCACGGTTGCCCTCGAAGCGGGCGCCCTCGTCCACAACGGCTTCCAGGGCCTGAAACTCGGAAACAGATATGGCACCGCCGCTGCTGCTCGCCGTGTTGTCACGTACCAGGGTGCGGTTGCCGGTGACGTGCAGCAGGCCTACGTGCAGAGCTGGCATGTACACAGCGCCGCCGTTGCCAGCGCCCGCCTGGTTGCCCTCCAGCTGGGAATCGCTGATGAGAAAGCTGTGGACAACAGCTGAGGTGGCGGCTACGTGGATTCCCCCACCGCTGCCGTTTGGGGCAACGTTTCTGCTGACATTGGACGCGTGAATCCTGACGAGCTCCACGTTTCCCGAGTCCGGGTAGACGTAGGCGCCCCCTCCTTCAAGCTGCGCGGTGTTGTCGCTGACGCTGCTTGCACTGATTGACAGCGCCGTCGTGCCGAGCCCGAACACGTACATGCCCCCACCGCTGCCGGCTGCCGCGTTGCGCTGGAGCTGTGATGCACAGGTGACGTCGACCCGGACGGATGACCAACCAGACACGTACAGCCCACCGCCGTCGCTGTCTGCTGAGCTGCCCGTGATCCTGGTCGCCGCAATGCTGACGGACACGTTTGCCTGCAGGGTAGGGTCAACACACACAAGCACAGGACGGGGCCAGCGGTCGCGGCTTGCAGGACATGGCCACCGCGCGCCCCAGTCATGACCTGCTGACGCAAATAGCATACATAGCATAGCTAGCAGGCATGCTGTTGGCAGCAGCAGCACCGCTCGGCGGGCAACGAGGCACGGAGGCAGCTCACCATGGTGGTCGTGACGATAGCCAGGCCGCCGCCGTAGCCGCCGATGTTGTCAACGAATTCGCAGTCCTCCACGCGCATCAGCAGCCCATGCGTGCCGCTGGTGCTGTCGCCGCCTGCTGGGGATGCGTCCTCGACGACCACAGCCCCAAACTGGGAGCCAGGGCTCATGTCGCTGTACACACCCTGCTGCGCCATTGCCGACGCCTCGTTCCGCTCAAAGCGGCTGCTGCGGATGGCCACCGCACCGGCGGTCCCGCCCTCGCCGCTTTGCAGCAGCACGCACGCCCAGCCGCCTGCCCCGCGCACGCCGGTGCAGTTGACCCGCTCCAGCACGCCGCCGGCTGCCAGGCCTCGGAAGCGCGTGGCGCCAAGGGGCTCCAGCCCCGCGGCGGTGACCCTAGCGCCCGACAGGTCCGCCAGCGTGAGGTTGCGGACCGCGACACGCTGGCAGCCGAGGCACTGCAGCAGCGCGCCGACGCTGCTCAGGGGAAGGCCCGACACGACCGAGTCCGTGAGCTCCAGGCTGGGGACATCAAGCAGGTCCACCCCCCAGTCGCCGGTGCTGGCGGCCTCGTCGGGCGGTGCGCCGCTGGGCGTTTCGCGCTCCTCCTCGGTGGCATCCCGCTGCACCCCGGATAGGAGCTGCGTGGAGGTGTTGGCGCCACGCTCCTGGAGCCACGTCCGCAGTGCGCCGCCCAGGCGGACGCGGACAGCAGACTGGCCTGTGCAGGCAATGGAGAAGCGCTGCAGCGATGCTGCCGCTGCAGATGAGCCCGCGCCGATAAGGGTAATACTGCACGTATGCGTGGGCGCGGGTGGAGGGAGAGCGCCGGCGCCGGGGGGCGCCGACCACGGCTGTCCGCAGGAAGGGTCATCGGCCGCCGCCTGTTGCAAGCGGCGGCCGCGCGCCGCTGCGCCGCTGGACCGCTCAAGACTGCTGCCACTATCCCTGCCAGCTACAGATGTCGCAAACGAGGACGCTGTGGACATAACAAAGGGAACGAGTCGGGCACAGGGACGGCGAGAAGTGGATGCCGGGGGCTAGAGAGGCGGGGGTGTGACATCAAGGTCCATCTGCCGACTCGTCGCATACAGTCGCATGTTACAGCCTGTTCCGTCGCAATCAACGAGGCCGGCGCGCCGTGGGGGCGCGTGGCAGAATGATGGCAGCGCACGCATGCACCTGACAGCGTTGCCGCGATGAGCATCGAAATACATAGCCTGCTCTTGATGCCCATCACAGCAGCCAGGGGCAAGCTGTCGGTGGTGTGTTACGCATCGCCAAGACGTGCGCGCGCCGCTGTCTGCTGCTCAAGCAGCTGCATCGTCATCACGGCTAGAAAGTTGAAGTACATGGAGTGTTCGCTGCGCATTAGCTTATGTTGTCGCGGTTGGTATGTCTCTGAACCGAACCGCGCAGATGTTTGAAACAGGCGTTCTGTACAGAATCGTGTGTGGTGCTGCGCACGTCGGGGTGGGTATGCGGGCAGTGCGTGAGTGAGAACTCTGTGATAACCGAGGCCGGCGACAGGGCTTGACTCGAACGCGTCGCCGCGCCCAACGCCCGAAGGAAACTTCACCAGATACTGCTCCGGCTGTGGTGTCATATACGCTTGTTGCAAAGCAGCGGTGAAGACAAAGCGTCAGTGCAAGCACCGAAGCTGGCTCTAGCTGGCACGAGGCCGGCACACAAGAACACACCACGTGCGCCCACGGCAAGCAAGGCTTGGTGCCGACGCGCAAAATATATCCAAACGTTTGGGACACTTAGTACGCTGCCAACACAAGCATCGGCACGCGTGCCGCGCCCTCAGCCTGACCCACAGCCGCAGTGCGCAATGCCCTTGGACTCGTCACGGGACCGAGCAGTCATCCACAAGCCTCCACCAAGGCCTGCTTGACATGGCCACGTGGCCCAGCAACCGTCATCGTCACAGCAGGGTCCAGCGCTAGCAACACACATCCACGAAACGCGATGAGCTCCACCCACGGCCCGCATGCCCCAGACTCCATCTATCAGCACCTCCCCGTAAGCACCCTCCCACAGTCGGCAACCAGCCCATCGCCGCCGCAGCCCCGTGCTCTCTTGCCACCACCAGGGGTCCACCCCTGGCCACCGCGCCGCCACCTCCACCCCCACTCCGCCCCCGACTCCGCCCTACCCAAACCCCTTCCCAGACAGCTAGCCGCCTCACAGCTTCCGTAGCCCCAGGAAGCCCTCGCCGCGCTCCTCGCCCACGTACGTGACCGCGATCTTCGCCTTGGCCGGCAGCAGCAGCACGTCCCACAGCGTCAGCCCCGTCACGGGCGACGACACCAGACCTGTCGTGCTCGTCGCGCGGTCCAGCGCCGGCGACGCCATGCGCGGCGACCGCGCGCCGCTGCCCGTCGGCGACGCTGCGCCGCCGTAGCTGCCGCCGCCGCCGCCGCCGTTGTGCGCTACGGCCGAGGCGTTGACCACCGTGGTCAGCGCGACCTCGCCGTTGACCAGCAGGTGGATGATGGGCGGCGTGCGGCGCAGGCGCGCGGAGCCGGAGGCGGGGTAGAAGCCGAAGGCTACCTCGTAGAGGCCCGGGGCCACGGTGACGATGGTGGCCTGGGGGCAGGGGGCGGAGGCGAGCACAGGGAAGGGCGCGGTCGTGAGCGGGGAAGAGAGGCGGGAAGCGGCATAAGGCAGCGGCATCAAGGCAGGGATGCAGGCAGCTGCTCGTGAAGCCCGTGAGCCCGCGGGTGCCAGCGGGCCAGCGCACTGTGGACCGGCCCCGGCGCCCGGCCGCGCGCACCTTGGCCTCCTCCCATATGAAGTTGTCCGTGTCTGTGTTGACCGCCTGCACCTCCCACGGCACCGCGTTGCCGGCCTTGGTGCGCGTGCTCTTCCACAGCCACCTGCGGTTGCGGGAAAATGGGGATGGATATTGGCAAGAGGATGTGGAGGGGGCGGCCAGCACGGCGCTCGCACACGCAGCTCATGCCTTGCACCCACGCCCGCGGCGGCCTGGGTTCGCGCTTAGCCCGCGCGCCGCGCCGCGTAACGGCACTCGCCTGGCCATGTGCAGGTTCTGCGCAAAGCCCGAGTTGATGACGCCCTGCTGCCGCTCCAGCCGCACCACCTCGCCCACGGGCGCCTTGTTCTCCAGCTCCGCGCACACCTGCGGCACCGAGCCCACACATGAGTCGGCGACCGCGCGCGGGTCCAGCGCTCCATAGCGCAGGCTATCGTGTCAACGCGGCGTGTGTTCCTATCCTGTCAGCCCCGTTGCGCCGTGTGGAGGATGCAGCACGGCGTGGCTGCATGCTCACACTGTGCTGGCAACCCCACCGCAGCCTTCCTGCGCGCCTGACCCCATGCGTTCCGCCAGCTGGGTGGCGCCTCACCTCGAGCAGGGCTTTGTTCACGTCCTCCACTCGCGCCATGCCCTCGATAGCCGCGTAGAGGCTCTGAGCATAGGGGGCCACACAGTAGATAAGCGCAGGCTTGAAATACCGGTACGGACGGGGCCCTGCGCTCAACGACCGAGTAGCACACCACACCTCGGTGCCGCTCTCCCCTCCCTTTCCTCCGCCCCTGCCCTCGCGCCAAGACACCTTGGCCTCGTTCATCTTGCTGTCCACGTCCCGCTGCAGCGCCTCCACGCGGGCCGCCAGGTCCAGCGCCGAGTCCACCTTGGCCAGCACCGCGTCCACCGTCTCCTGCGGGACACGGCCGCGCCGCGAGCAAGCAGGGCCAGGGGGCGGCGGTCAGTCGGAGCGCGCTGCGCACGGCGGCATGTGCGGTGCTGTGTGCGGTGGCGCTGTCGGGGCCGCGCACCGCCGCCCGCTCCCCCTGCATGCAGCAGCTGCGGCCGCGCGCACCTGCGACGCCTTGTGCTGCAGCGCCTCGGTGACCGCTGCCGCGTCCGCCTTGCGGTCCAGCAGGCGGTACACCTCGACCGCGTCCGCCTTCTTGGCCAGGCCCTCCCTGCGGCGTTGACCGACCGAGGCCAAAGGCACTTTGGACGACAGCGCTGCGGATGCAGGGGCTTTCAGGAGCTCACGCCCTGCGGCCATGCTCTGAGCCCGGGCCCCGCTTCGCTGAGCCACTTCCGGCGACGCCCGCTCGGCGGGGGCAAGAGCGCGAGCGCGAATGCGGAGTTCGCCGCACCTGGCCGCCGTGTCAATGTCCCGCATCTGCAGCTCGAAGGCGCTCATGTTGCGGTGCAGCGCCGTCAGCTGCGTGGAGCAGCCCTCCAGCCGCCCGCGCACGTCTGCTCGGGCGGGAGGCAGCGGCGTGGGGGCGGTGAGTAGCGAGCGGACAGTAAGGGCCCATCACGTCACGGCGTGCATAAGACGCTGCCATGCCTCAGCGCGCGACGCTACGGGCACCCATGGGACCGCCGCAATCAGCCGCAGGCCCCGACTTCCCCACCTGCGAGCGTGTTGTCGAAGGTGGAGCTGATGGTACGCAGCGCGGCTGCCGTGGTGTCGCTGTCAGCCTCCACGCGCTGCCGCAGCCGCTCCGTGCGGTTTGACACCTGGGGGCCGTCCAAAGCCAGCAAGGGCAGGGCCAGGGCAGCAAAGGCCGGGATGAACAGGGGCCGGGCTGGGTCGGGCCGGGCCGAGGACAGGCCTATCAAGGCAAAGGCTATGCCATCACCTCTCCCCTCGCCCTTCCCGTCTGCCCCCCGCACCCCACCCCATCCCAGCAGCATTCCTGGCCCCCTCAAATCCACAACCTTGGCACCCCTTCACGCCTCAACCCCGGCCTCTTCCATCCGCCCACCCACCCACCTCCTCCAGCGCCACGCTGTCCGCCTTGCGCCCCGCCAGCGCCCGCAGGTCCGCCAGCTCCTGCCCCAGCCGCGCCTCCGCCTGGTCCAGCTGCACGATGTCGGACTTGCGGCCCAGGGCCTCCGCAAACATCTTGCGGGACACCTGGGGCCGGGACAGGTAAGGTGAGGGTGCGCAGTTAAGTGCTCAGCAGGCTTGGCCCTGCTGCTGCGATGTGCCGATAGGGGTTGGGTGTGCGTGCGAGGCACTTATGCGGCCTCACCGGCAGCAGTCGGGCGCTCGCCTTGGCCCACGCCCTGCTCAACCCCATCTGCCCATGAGTTGCAGCCCTACCATCCCTTCTCCTCCACCTCCTCTGCCCTCTGCCCTCGGCTCATCCCCTGCGCCCCTGTTCCCCTTCGGCCGCGCCCGAACTTGCCTCGCAGCGTGTCACCCTAGTCGGCCACCTTTCTATCCCCTTACGACGCACACCCTGCACCCACAAGTCGCCCCTCCCTCTCCCCCGTCCCGTCGCCCCGGCCTCACCTTATCGCGCAGCTTGTCGTCCACCTCGGCGAGGTCCGCCTTCTGCGCCAGCGCCGCGCTCACCTCCGCCACGCCCGCCTTGGAGTCCAGCGAGCTCCGCGCCGCCTCCAGGCCGCTGCCCAGCCGCGTAAGGTCGGCGCGCAGCGACGACATCTGCCGGTCCGTGTGCTCCTTGAACGCCTGGCGCCGGCATGTTTAGGGTGGGGATAGGCGGTCGCTTGAGCGGACAGCAACCCGCAGCTGCTCTCCCACCCTCTTGACCTCTGATCACCCAGCTTACCGGTCCCCCATGCCTCCCTCAGCTTTGGCCCTGCGGTCCCCTGTCCTCACCTTTGACTCGCCCTCCTCCGCCTTGCCCCGCAGCAGCGTGTACACGTCGCTCATCTGCGTGCGCAAGCTGGCGTCCACCTCGCTCTTGAGCGCGCGGCGCTCCATGTCGGCGGTGTCGGCCTTGGTGGCCAGCAGCGTCTCAAGCTGCGGTCAAAGGGGAGCAGGAGGCGCACGGCGGGGCAGTGCCGGTTGGGGCGCAGGCATCAGGCGTCGCTTCGTACGGCACCAGGCGGCTGACATATGGCTAAGGCTTTATCGGTTGGCCAGGGCTAGAAGCAGACGACAGCCGCTAACCCAAGGGTGCACCGCCACTGGGGCAGCACCACAGCGCACTGCGCCTTGCTGGCCAGCTGGGGTCCATCCGCCCATACGTTGCGGTAGGTCTCCTTCGCACCTCTCTGAGCCGTGCGGCCATGTCCGCTACGTTGGCCTTTTGCTGCAGCGAGGTGGCCACCTCGGCACGGCTGGCCTTGGTGTCCACCGCCCGCTCCAAGGCCTGGCCGGGGTGCAGCGAGAGGAGCAGCACGTGGGTTGTGAGGCGTGCTTCAGTTGCATGGGCCAGCCCATTTGTGCTCTACTGTGGCAGCTGAAAGCGCCTATGGCCGCATGACACCACCACGGGTGCAAGGAGCAGTCGGGGCTACTCGGCAGCGCGTGCCCCAAGGGTGACGGCCACGGCCCGACCCCACAACGGGTGCGCTCCGCACGCCGCCATGCCGCTGCGACCAGATGAGCGTGCCCCGAGTCGCCGCCGCCACAGGTGGACACCTGCGGACCTTAATTGCGTCGCCCTGGGCTCGGAGCACGTCATGGAATGCTTTGAACGTGAGGCGCACAATGTCCTGCGAGGGCGGGTGGGGTGGGCTGCTTGTCCGGAGGCCCTTGCACAGCTGTGCTGGTCTCGAGGCAATGGCTGGGTCATCGAACCATCAGCATCCTTGTAACTGTTCAAATTCAGCAAGGCTGGGCGCGGCCAGCGGTATCATGGCGGGGCTGGTTAGGGTGGGTGCGCGGTGGGGCGTGCTGGGCCCCGGCGCCGCAGGAGTTCGGCACGCTGAGCCCCAGGAGGGACGGCTATGTGCAGCCCGGGCGCTGCCCTGACCCACCTGGATGTTGCGCCATTCATTTAGGCCCTGCGCAAGCATAGGTACGCTCCAAGTTGATGCCCCGCATGCGCTGATGCACATTCGCTTGGGGAAGCACCATGCGCACCTGTGTCAAATCCTCCAGCACCAGCGAGTTGCTGGCTGCTGGTATCGCCATCCGCTGCTCCTCGCGGCGCTCGCCCAAGTCAGCGCTTTTCTGTGCTTGCGGCTTCTGCACTACTCCTCTCTACGGTCACCAAAGCTAATTGCGACAGTCAGGCGGCTCTCAAACGCTTGAGCCAGACTTTGCCAAGTGTTGACCGAGTGTCGCCGGTTACAGCAAGGTTTGACGACGCAGTGGCAGGTCGCAGCGAAGAGGAGTTGTATGAAGTACGTGGTATGCTACACGTACAACAATAGTCAGCCTCATTCGCCCGCCGGTCGGGTTTCCTGCACGAAAAACCCAGCTACGAGGGCTTCGAGAGCCCCTCCGGCCCCAACCCCAACCCCCGAAGCTATGTAAGCGGGTGCAACCGCCGGCCGCAGACAACGCCCGCACCGTGGCCTCCAATGCTCCTGAAGCCCCTCAAGACCGGCCATCCAAACGCCGGGTACCGATGGCGCTCACTCGGGCGGTGGCAGCCCAGCGATGCGCGCGTCAATCCTTCGAAACTGCGCCGCAACCTCCCGCGCCAGCACCTCCGGACTGTAGCGCTCCACCATGCGCCTCCTTGCAGCGACACCGCGCTCGCGCGCCTCCTCGCGGTGCCTGCGTGCCATGCCATGCCACGCACGTGCCATCTGGTCAGCGAACCCCCATAGCAACGAGACCCACAGGCAGCAAGGCCCCGCCCAACCCTCCTGCCGCAGCAGACCCGTGTGGCTCTTACGTGAACACGTGCCGCATGAGCTGCCGCGTGTGGCGCACGCTGGGCTGCGCCCACTTGAGACCGCGGAACCACCAGACCGAGTTGTCGGCCACCTGACGGCACCCACCCAGGCAAAACAAGCATCAGCACGCACCAGCACCAGCACCAGGCAAACGCGCCTCGGCCCTTGGCCCGGCACTTCGGCGGCAACCCACCCTGCCCTCGCCCGCCGCACACGCCCCAAGCGGGAAGCTGCCTCTCAACCTCCGTCCGCGCCAAGCAACGGTGACTCCCGTCAAGCGCTGGTCCAGCCGCAGCCGTATCAGTGGTTGAAGGAAAGCCCTCGTCAGCGACCCGCAAGGCACGCAACCGGCCCCCTCGCGCACGAGCTAGCTCCCCAGCTGGGCGGGCCTCCTGCCGAGAGCGCCAAACCGTGTCCCTGTCCCCCGCCTCTCCTACGGGAGCCGCCCAACCCCGCCCCCGCACGTACCGTGGTGAGGCGCTCCACGGCGATGGGGTAGCCCACGCTGTCGTCCAGGTAGGCGGTGATGCCCGACCAGTTAGTGGACAGCAGCGGCAGGCCCCTGGGGGTGGGAGGGAGGAGAGGGGGAAGGGGAAGGGGGAGGGGGTAGGAGGAAGGTGCAGGGTGCTGCTTGTGGTGGCGGGTTGCGGAGAGCCGCGGCCTGAGCAGCTGGGGCTGGGCGTCTTGCTGGATAGCGGGATCAGGCGCGTGTGGGGCGGTGCGGGCCGGGGTGTGGTGCGGAGGGAGGCGCGAGGGGATGGGAGGGTGGGCGGACCATGAATGACCATGCATGGTACGGGTGCGGGAGAGAGGTTGTGTGTGGCAGGTGCCACACCACATATACCACTTCCGTGGCTCCGTGGAGCATCTCGACAGACCTCTTGCTCAGTAGGCACCTACCGCCTACTACATTGTGCGGCTAGGGCTGCAGCGAAGCAGACGGGCAGCGCTGCAGTAGCATGGCCTGGCACGGTGGGCACCCTCGCTGACCCACATGGCCATCGCCTCCACGTGCGGCCGGCCCCAGCCCTCGCCGCGGCTGGGCAGCACAAAGGCGTCGGCGGCCTGCAGAGGGTGGCGGGCGCCAGCAGCGGCGACAGAAGACAGCGCTGGTGAAGCGAAGCGGCTCCAGGGGCCCAAGATCTACCTACCTCACAGTGAACGGGCGTGTGCAGCGTGCCATGCACGGCCCCGCGTCTAGGAGGCCAGCGAACTGCCCAGAACGGACACACTGCCCAAGGACCCAAGGACCCAAGGGCCCCTGCCTTATAGTAGCGCGGGAAGTCTGCGTCCGAGATGTGGTGCGTGATGACGTACAGCCGCGGCAGCCGCCCCGGGCTGCTGAGCACGTCGGCGGGCAGCCCCAGCCGGCGCTGCGCGCGCCGCAGCCAGCTGCGAGCACAAGGGAGCGCGGGACGCGGCGCACGGCCAGGGGCCCGCATGGGCGGTCATCGGTCTGCCGGCGGCCAAGTGCCTAGTGGCTGGGGCGCGCTGCACCGGCGCTGTGGCGGCACCGCGCCAGGCCCGCTGCTCCCGTATCGGGCGGGGCGCCGCCCCCATCAGCCGCGGCGCCCGGCTCACTTGTGCATGTGCTTCCTGAAGTCGCCCCCGCCCACGTAGGGCTTGGTGATGATGTGCAGCTCCACGTCGTCCTGAGCGAGTCACACGGCGCACCGCGGCACGACACGACACGGCGCGCAGCAAAAGGAGGAGGCAGCGGGTGGGCGGGCGGGCAGGGGCGCAGGTGCATGCGCCCTGCCGCGCGGGCGGCATGGCGCATGGGGGCGGGCTTGGCGAGCACGCAGAAACGCAACGGGCTGGGGCGGCTGGGGCGGCGCCGCGGTCTGGGGCTTCACTCCACTTCTCTTCCCCAGCCCCGGGCTGCCGCTCGCGAGTCAGCCGCCCCCCCCCCACCTCGGCGGTGAACTCCGCCAGGTACGCCTCCAGCAGCACGTCCCAGCCCTTGCGCGGCTCCCACTTGAACGCGCTCAGCAGCCTGGGGCAGGGGCCGGTCGGGGGCGCAACGGGTGCGTCGAGGGGCGCCGGCCGGGCCGGGCAGGCATGCGCAGCGCTCGCGAGGCGCACGTACGTGGCGACGACCCGTACCTACCGGAAGGGCCGCCTGGCGCTGCTGTTGGCTGCTGCCGGGCCCTCGTCGTCGGGGGTGCTGGCGGTGGTGGCGGTGGCGAGGGTGGTGAGGTTGGCGGCGGGCGGGCCCTCGCCAAACACCAGCTCACCCTGCCGGGAGCAGCCGGGGGTTCAGGAGGCGGGGGGGGGGGGCACGCAGGGCCCCACGGCCGCTGCCAGGCCTGCTGGGCCCCAGAGCGGCTGCGGCCGCAGCTGCGGCGGCCCTGGACGGGTGTCCGGGTGGGTGAGGCCCCCGCGCACAACACCCCTTCAGGGGCCCAACAAGGCAGCCTTTGGTAGCGAGTCGGGTGCGCACGGCTGCCAGTGGTGTGCGCGCCACAGCATGCGCATGGTCGGCCGCACGGGCAGCCGCATGGGCAGCCGCATGGGCAGCCGCTCCCACCTGCGGCATGGGCATGGGCTCGTACAAGTCCGGGTTGAACCTGGGCAGGCAGGGCGGACGGGGGGGGGGATAGGGATCAGAGCGCCCAACGACTGCCGCCTTCCAACCAGCGCCGACCCCGCTTGTTTGCGCCCAGCAGGGCTCGCTCTCCCTGCCGTGACCTTCCCCCGGTCATGCGCGGCAGCCCACCAGGTAGTGTTGACTCCCTCGGGCACCACCACCAGCTTGGCGGGGTCCACCCCGCTGGCCGTGAACACTTCCACCGCCCAGGCGCTGGGCACCCAGATCTGCATCCAGGCGGCGAGGCCGGTGGGGCAGGCAGCCGGCCAGCGTCACAGCGCAGGCCAGCAGCGGTTGGAGCAGCAGGGCCGCAGCCGGCGGCGGCGCCAGCCGGTGGGCTGCAGTGTCCCGTGCCTCGAGCGCGGGGCGCCCCTGCGCAGCGGCGCCACGCAGCATAATGCGGGCGACGTCCCAGATCGATGGGGCGCCCAGCAAGCGCTGTGCCAGCCAGCCAGCCAGCAGGGGCCCCTTAGCCGCACCTCGTTCATGGCATTGCATCGAGACACAAACACCTGCGGCAGCCTGGCGGCAAGGCAACGCAGCGGCGGGCGCCGTGGGTGTCATGCCAGGCATGCGCCCAGGCCGTGTTCGCACACCCCGCCTCGGCACCCTGTGCGCTGGAATCTACGCTTCCGTGCCACATGTCTCGGGCGACCCACGTGACGCCTGCCCCTGCCCCGCGCAGCCCTGCGCACCTGTCCGTCTCGAACATGGTCCGGCCAACCAGGTATACGTATCCGTGCCGCGTGGCGGGCGGAGGGCACTGCTCGTCGCTGTCGCCCGTGGGCTCCGGCAGCTGCCAATTAGTGGGCAGCGAGTGGCACACCACCACCGCCGGCCGAGCGGCGGCCGGCCGCAGCGACCGCGGCGAGCCGGGCGGCGGGCGCTCGGGCCGGCCGGCGGCGGCCTGCAGCGACCGCAGCTCCCTGCGCGGGCAGCGGCCGGCGCAGCCAGGGGAAGAGACATTTGCAGCACAGCACAGCACAGCACAGCACAGCACAGCACAGCACAGCACAGCACAGCACAGCACAGCACAGCATGCTGTGGGCGGCTGGCTGAAGGGGTGCGGACCAGCAATCAAGCGCCCCCGAACCGCACCCACTCGCGGTCATCGGGTGCCATGGAGTCGACCACCTTGTCGCGGTACGAGTCACCGTGGTGGCCTATCCACAGGTCGGAGCGCCGGATCTGGCGGCGCGCGGCAAGGGGGCATGGTTTGAGCGGGCCCCCCTTGCTACAGCAGCGTTCTGCTACTCCCCCACCTCTCCTCCTAGCTGGGCGCCGGACCCCGTGGCGCACCCCTTGCAAGTCGCGCCGGGCTGGAGCGCCTGCCCCCCCCCTCCTGCCCAGCGGCCAACCGCCCTGCAACAGCTCCATGCCCGTGAGGCCGTCCCCCTACCCGTGGCGCAGCCGTGACAGCCGCACCAGCCTTGAGCGGTTAGCGAGGCGCGCATGCCCCCAACGACCCCCAACGACCCCCAACGACCCGAGCGGTTGGCGAGGCGCGCATGCCCCCAACGACGCCCAACGACCCCCAACGACCCCCAACGACCCGAGCGGTTGGCGAGGCGCGCATGCCCCCAACGACCCGTTCGGGCACCCACTGGGGCCGCAGCCAGGGCGCAGGGCCGCCCTCCTGCATCCCCCCTGCAGCACACCTGACACTCGGCCGCACCTGCTTGGAGCGCGTGAGCGAGAGTATGTAGTTGATGGCCTCGCTGCTGTAGCCGCTGCCGCTCCAAAACGGCGCAAACCACCACACGGGGAAGCTGCGACCGGGGAGGGAGGGAGGGAGGGAGCAAGGGACGACGCGCGCAGGGGATTCAAAAGGCCGCCGCGTGCTATAGCTCTGGTATGCAGGCGGCCGGAAGCCCGGCTACAGCCGTGCGCACGGCGGCGGTACGTACCGCAGCGGCGCGGGATCGGCGCCAGTGTCCGCCACTGTCGCATTCGGCGCCATGGCCGCCGCCGCTGCGGCCCCAGCCAGCTCTGCACCGGATACCGCTGGTGCCGACTGCAGCGGCGTCACCGAAGCCACCACCGGCGGGACGACCGCCGGCGCGGCCGCCGCCACTGGCGTGCCGCTTTCGCCTATCGCGGCCGCTCCCTTGCGCGCATCCGAGTCAGACCCCAGCGCCTGCGCCTCCTCCACCGCCGCCGCAACCTCCGCCGCCACCTCCGCGCCCTCGGGCTTGGCGGCCGCGACGGCGACGGCGACGGCGCTGTCCAAGGCGTCGCCGTCGTCCGCCAAATGGCTGTCGGCGCCGTCGTCATCGCCGTCGCCGCCGCCGTCGTCGCGGCCGCGCATCACCGCCTGAGGTCCGGCAGCCAGGCGCGAGTTGCGAGGGCCGGCCCGCCGGCGGTGGCGGCGCAGCCGTGAACATCATCCCTCATCAGACACTGAGCCGAGCATGGCGCGGCTCGCATGCGGCTGCCTAGCACATAGCAACATGGGATGTACAGGATGCGGTTGTACCCCGCGGCCCGGCGGGTTGTCCCACTGCTCCTGCAGCCCACAGCCGTCCCTCCCACGGCGCCGTCGTCTCCGGCCCTCCCGCGCGGCGCCGTGCCGCCTACCTCAAGCCACTTGACGTCCTCGTACTCCTCGCCCTCGTCTGCTTCCCTCGCGTCCCCAGCCGAGGCCGCGGCCCCCGCTGCCGCCCCGGGCCCCGCAGCCAGCCCGGCCTCCTCGGCGCCGCCAGCCGCGGGCCTGGCTGCGGGCGCAGTGCCAGCTGCCGAGGGCATGCCGACTGGGAACACCACCGCTGGCGCCGCCCCCCGGCTGCTGCTGGCCGGCGCCCGCATGCCGCCGGCGGCCCCTGCGCCGCGAGCCTCCTGCAGCGCGGCGCCCAGCAGCAGCCGGGGGGCCGCGGGCTCACTTTTGCCCCCGCAGGCCGCGGGCGCAAGCAGTAGCAGCAGCAGCAGCGGTAGCGCCGGTGGCGCCGGTGGCGCCGGTGGCCCCCGGAAGCGCGGCATGGGCGCGGCGGGTCGTCACTGCTAGGGCGAGAGAGGACGCGGACGTCCACCTCCTTTGGACGCTCGCAGCTGGGGTGCTCGAGCCTTGGGTGCTGCGGCTGCAGGTAGCGGCGGGCGTCGCGGAGCGGTGCTGGTTGAGCTGCGACAGCGCGTATGCAGCCAACGCCGGCGCAGTGGCGAGGAAGAGGCCCGCAGCCGGGTCGCACCTCGGACGCGCGTGTGCTGTGGGTCCGGCCGCGCTACAATGACTTGCACACTGGTTCTAATGAAGAGCTGGGTGCTGTGAACTGGTGCTGGCCTGGCTCGCGGCGTTCGAAGGCATGAGGCAGCGACGAGTCTGGCGTTACAGCCAGCAGCAGCGGCCTCGCCTGTCAAGCCGCGCTCCGCGCCTCCTGCTTTGCGCTGGGGCGCAACCCACCCGCCACCGCAATGGTGCCCCCACCTCCGCACCACCGCGCGCAGCCCCGGCACTGCTTCTGATGCAAGGCCCTGTGCTTGCGCCAAGCAACGCCCCAGCTGCCCGCCCCGACGCTATCAACGCAACGCAGCGGCCGTCCCGCGCCTACGCCGTGCCTCAGCGAACGGAGCGTATGGCCAATGCGTGAGGGCGCGTCCGCTGTCATACCCCCACTCCCCCACAGGGGTCTGCGCTGCTTGCGATGTGCGCCCTCCCGGGGCCCCCACTCCAACGCCTAGCCTCTACTTGAGGTACTTGGCCTTAAGGGCGGCGATGTGGCTGCAGGGCGGGCGGGTGGGCGGAGGGAAGGGGCGATGTGACGTACCGACAGGCAAGCGTTCGCACTCGTGCATGGCCTGTGTCGAGTGGTGGCCGGCGCCGAGCCTATGTTCAATACGAGTCAATTGATTGAGCCATGTAGTATCTCTTCTCACGCAATGTACTTCTGCATCGCCTCGTCCTTGGACATGCCTGGAGGGCGGCAGCGGTGGGCAGGGGACGATCAATGGGCCTCAACGGGCGTACAGCTTTCCACAACACCCTGCGGCAAACCATGCACTGCCCGTTATTGCGACGCCCGCGCACAAGCGGCTGCAGCTCGTAAGGCGCGCAGCTGGGTCCAAGGCCACTGCCACTGCAGTGTGCAACGGCGTGGCCGCCAGCGCGCGCGTGAGCAGCACCGCAGACAGCGGGGGCCCGACACACGTTAGCCCCTGCGCACCCTTTTTCCCGCTCCAGGCGCTCCACTTGGCGCGCCCCTTCTGATCGAAGATGCCGGGCTGTGCGGTGGTGCAATCACCCTGGCGGTGCGGGGCGTGCCAACAACGAGGCTGACGTCAGGCATGCGGGTGCCTAGTTGGGCTTGGACCCGTCTGTTTTGTTGTGGGGCAGCCCAAAAGCCGGCAGCCCGTAGAGAATGTGGCTCAGCAGGGCGCGGCGCAAGGAGGTGGGCCCCGCAATGGGCCTACGTGGGACGTACCTCCTTGGCCTGCTTGAAGAGAGCATACATCTCAAGCTTCTCGTCGTTGGTCATCGAGTCGGGCAGCTGCTCCGTGGCCTCCTTGGCCGCAGCCTCGAAGTCCTCCTGCGGACGTAAGAGACGAATCGCTTAGCTGACAATAGCAGATCCCGCATGCGGGTGACTGCACGCAAGCGAATGCATCGTCAGCTTTGGTAAAGCATCGACACAGAATACCGCTGATAATCAGGACTGCAGCCAGTCAAGCGGCGCTGTAACGCCAACGCGTGCAATTGTCCCCCACATCACGCTTGCCTGCAGGCCCATGTTTGCTTTGTGCTAGAGTAGGCTAGAGTAGGTGAGGGTGACTATATTGATGGGGAATGTCGTTCCGAGTCACAGCTTCTAGGTAGACATTGCATTCCGGGATTGCGACAAAACATGCATGTCCGCAGAAAACAAATCAGCATCAGCCTAAACCCCGTGAGCAAACAGCCTTATGCCGTTGAACATTGTGCGGCCGGCAACACTGCACACCTTGTTCCGCGCCTCCCGCCATCCTGCCCCTCTTGCCGGCCGCCGCACCAGCTCCGCGCTATACTTTGCACCAGTTCCCTCAGTATTCCCTGCCCAGGGAAACCTCCACGTACGGTGCATGGCAGCGGCGCTGGCCGCTGGGACTAAGCGCACCATGGTCAAGATCGGCACGCACAGGCACGTCCGGACGAGCTGCGCTACTTAGGCGCTAGGGAGCGCAAAGGGGCGCGGGGGATGGGGGCTCGGTGGGCGGCGTGGACGGGCCGCTATCCCACGCCCATGCCTTGCCCCACGCCCCCCCTTGCGCCCCCAGCGGCACCTTTCACTGCGATGAGGCGCTGGGATGCTGGATGCTGCGCCAGACGGCCAAGTTCAAGGACGCGGACATTGTTCGCACGCGTGATCCCGAGGTTCTGAAGGACCTGGACATCATTATTGACGTCGGTGGTGAGCACGCGGGCGCGGCGTGCCAGCTGCCGGCAGCCGACAGCTACAGACGACTTAGGCTGCATTGCACCCAGGCGCTGTTGGAGCCGCTGCCCTTTCCTCTGTACCGCCCAGCCAACACCGTCCGAGAGCTGCCCACGCCCGCCAGATAGAGGGGCGGTTACCGGGGGGCCGCTCCGCCGAAACTCGCGTTCCAAAAGCCGCATACCGCTTAACACCGTCCTCCTCCTGCCTTGCAAACCCACCCACGACACGCACGCGCGCCTCTTGTTACCGCCCCTAGGCGAGTACGACCCGGAGCGGCTGCGCTTCGACCACCACCAGCGCTCCTTTGACGTCAAGTTCGGCCACGGCTTTGAGGTCACGCGGCTGAGCAGCGCCGGCCTGGTGTACAAGCACTATGGGCGCGAGATCATCGGGGTGAGGCCACGGGGCCCCCGCCTGCACGGGGTGCTGGGGTGCTCGGTCACGCAAGCCGGGTAGGTGGTCCCCGAGGGGATGGCCGCTGCGGTATGGAGCTGGTGTGCTAAGGGGGGGGCACGCGGTTGCGCGTTTGTGTGGCTGTTGTGCTGAGGAACAGCCCCTGCCCGCCCCGTACCCCATGCCCCCAACCCCACCACAGAACCTGTTGGGCTGGCCGCAGGACCACCCCGACATGGAGACCGTGTACCTGCAGGTACGGCATCCGTATGGCATCCGTACACGCGGGGTTGGCCGTGCTCGCGCTCGGACCCTCGCCTACAGCGGCGCGAAGGCAGTTCAAATGGTAGCGCCCGCGCGCTGGACGCCAGCATAAGTCGCCGTGTGGGATGTCACACCGTGCTCCTTCCGCACCTCCCGCGCGCCCCTGACTTTCTCATGCGCTTCGCCGCACATGTACCCATTGCATTCGTGCCGCCCACGTGTGACGTACGCCACCTTCGCACCACAGCTGTACCGCAACTTTGTGGAGGCGGTGGACGCCGTCGACAACGGCGTGGGGCAGTTCGCGGTGCCCACGGGTGCGGAGGCCGGGGGCTGCGGCTGGGCTGGGTCACACAAGGGTCGCACCGCTGCGGATCCTGCGGCGGGACGTCGGGCAGCGTGAGCAGCAGCCGTAGCGAGAGCGCGAGTGCCCGGGGCAGCGCGCACGCCGCGCGAGGCTCCCGGGCAGCCAAGGGGCCAGCGCGGCCATGCCTACTGCCTGGCGCCGCATCCCGCCTCCCCTGCGCAGTAGCAGGCTGCGTCGTCGTTTGCTGCCTCCTGACCGCCGGCCGCAGGAGCCGTGCCGCCCGGCCGCATGCCCCATCCGCGCCGCGCACGCCGCTTCGCCCCCATCCTGCCCCCGCTCGCCGCCTCTTGGGCCCTAGCCCACACCCCGGCTCCCGCCTCTCGCCCCTCCTCCCTCCCTGAGGGTTCTGCAGCTTTGGGCCCGGGCTTCTGGCTCGGTTCGCGAATTACTAGTTCGCTACCCCCTCGGTACTTCCTCCCTGGTTCAGGCACGGCGCCCCTGTACGTCAACAACACCACCCTGGGCGCGCGCGTGGGGTCGCTCAACCCGCGCTGGAACCAGCCCTCCGACGACACCACGCTCTACAACCAGGTGCGGCGCCGCCAGGCCACCCGGGTCGAGCTCTGCCACATGGCGTGTGGCCACCAGCGGCGTGCGCCCGCCGGAGGCGCCGTGCCGTACGCATCGTCGGCGGTTGCCGACCGCTGTGGGCCGAGCGCCAGGCAGCGGGTGTACGCTACACCGGAAAGGCGCACGCGCTCTGGGACTTGTTGCCACGGGGGCTGCATCGCAGGAGCGGCCCCGCCCGCCCGCGGCTTAGCTCCTGGTACGTCCCCGCCCGCGCCAGACCACACCTCACGCGCCCTGCCTCCTCCCTGCCTGCCTCGCCCCGCAGTTCCTCAAGGCGGTGGAGCTGACGGGCACCGAGTTCGCGGCGGCCGTGGACTGGGTGGCGCGCGGCTGGCTGCCGGGCCGGCGGCCGGTGGCCGAGGCGCTGGCGCGGCGGTCCGAGGTGCACGACAGCGGCAAGATCATGGTGCTCACCGAGGTGCGGCCGCGGGGGGGAGGCAGGCTGCCAGCTGCCAGCTGCCAGCTGCAGCCGGACAGCCTTGGCACGTGCCAGTTATGGGCAGAGAGAGCAGCGCGCCTCGCCACGTCACTAGCCAGTGTGCGGCGGGGCCACGGTCCCTGGGGAGTAGGGGGAGCAGCCGGGCATAGGGAGCCGTTTGGCAGCGGGAGGAGGCGCTATAGCGAGGCCGAGCAGCTGGCGCGCATGACACGCGCCGCACATGCATCCGTGCTGTCGTACGCCGCGCAGTACTGCCCGTGGAAGGAGCACCTGTACGACCTGGAGAAGGAGGCTGGCATCGAGGGACAGGTGCTGTTCTGCGTCTACCAGGACGACCGCGACAAGTCGTACCGCGTGCAGGTGCGTACGGACGCAGTGGTACGGCACCAACCGCCATGTGCCGTGTACGGTGTACGGAGGTGTACGGCTGGGCACCCTGGCGCCTTGGGCGCGCACACACTTGGACACTGCAGTGCGCCCTGCGCCGCACGTGCCGGCCTTCCACGGCCCCGTCCCGACCGCATGCTCACGTCTACCCCGTCCCTATCCAAATCTGTAATTCTCCCTATCTTGATGCCGCCGGACCCCTCCGCCTTGCAGGCCGTGAGCGTGGGCCCGGGCAGCTTCGAGAACCGGCGCTCGCTGCCGTCCGCGTGGCGCGGCGTGCGCGACGACGCGCTGAGCGAGCTCAGCGGCATCCCCGGCTGCGTGTTTGTGCACGCTGGCGGCTTCATCGGCGGCAACAAGACCCAGGAGGGCGCGCTGGAGATGGCGCGGAAGGCGCTGGAGATGGACTGAGCGGGGGAGCTGGGCCGGGAGGCAGGGAGGCAGGGAGGCAAGCGGCGGGCGAGGGCAAGCGTGGAGGTGTAGCTGGGGTGCAGGCCGGAGGGGATGGATGGCGGAGGTACTCCGCGTGTGGAGCTCGTGATGGTGCAACGGTGGTTCCCCGCCTTTTGCGTACAGGGGCCACCTATGACACATACGGTATGCTTGACTCGCAGAGGCACGCTCACCAACACACGGTGGCTTCCAGTTGGGAGCCGATCTGCCACGTAAAGCTGTGCTTGGCATCGGTGTGCACCCTTGCAAGCCGTCCAGCTTGTGGACTTGTGTGGGGAAGACGGCCGGCAGCGGGAGGACGGTGATTCGTCACATTGCGCGGAGGCGGGTGGGCGGGGAGGTAGATCGGCACGGTGTTTGTTGTTGGAATGCAACTCAAACAAACTGGGCTTCGCGCGCCTCGCGACTACGCTCACCCAAGGCTAGTCGTAAAGCCTATAGCCGTTTCAATTGCCTTCGCGTGTCATACACAGGCTATAGCCCCATGCAAGTGTGTGCGAACTGAGCTCGCGCTAGCAGCGCCTGCTGGCTGCTAATTTGACTTGTGGTATCTGTCATAACCACAATGACATTCGGCGGGCAGCGCGAGGCGGAAGAGGTCGCCTCGCTTGAGAAGCTCGCGGGGAACTACGAGCCGGGCTCGCTCGCATATCTCGTGTCTACATCGTGAGACGCTACCCGAGCTATACCTGAGCGATGAGCTGTCCGTGGCACCCAGCTCCTTCGCGCTTCGCGCGGCGATGATCGCGCTTCGGCGACACTCGCGCCTAGGTTCCCTCAAGCGCCACAAGCGCACACCCTTACCCGAATTCATAAGTATGCCGATAGGAGACGCGCTCCCCACGGCGGCAACCTGCGCCTTCTTTCGTGCCATCCACTGCACACGCGTTCGAGCTCACTTACCGAACACCCCTCACCGCCCGCTCCCTCCTGCAGGTGGTGGAGCACGTGGGTGCAGTACTCTGGCTACAGCGGGCCCCTCAACGCACCCCCCGCGCCCGCGCTCGCGCCGCTGCCCGGCGGCGGCGCGCCACGGCCGGGGCCCATCTCCAATGAGGACCTCCTCGCCCCCGCGCCGCCCTCCTCCGGCCATTCGGATGGACCGGCGCAGCTCAGCGCAGATGTTGGCCCCTCCAACAACGACTCGATGTCTCCCGAGGAGCTGCCGCTACGGCCCGGCCTGGTAGAGCAGCAGGACTTCGTGGTCGTGTGCAAGGCGACATGGGACCGCTTGCATGGCCAGTACTACGGGGGTGGGCCCACCATTGCGCGGCGTGTGGTTCGCGCCGCAGCGCCCGGGCCCAGCGGCTCCTCGGCCCCGGGCGAGCGGGCTGTGGTGGTGTCTCTGAACCCGTGGCGCCTCGAGGTGCTGGCCAAGGACGCACACGGCAAGCTGATAACGCGGGCGCTCGTAATTGAGCCCGAGGTGCGTGAGCCCGTGCTTGAGGCTCTTTGTACGTCTGTGTTCAGAAATAGGTGTCATATAGTTAGTACGACCCGCGCGGCACGCCCTGGGTTGGTGACGCGTCGGTCGTGCATATGAAGCAGGGATGCGATTAGGTGCGCCGGTGCGGGAGACGAAACCCAGCGCCGCCTTGAGGGACCTCGGTCCCCGGCCCGCCCAGCCCGCGTACCAATGTTTAAGTTGCCTGGCTACGGAAATGTCTATTGGTGCGCCTGTGTGAAACAGGATCACAAAGCAACACGTCACATGTGTGGAAACGGCGCTCTGCTCGTCGTGGTCCGGAGCTCCTGGATGCATGCTACCCCACGGCCGCAAGCCCGCCTTGCGCACGGGCACAGCCACGCTGCGCGCACAGGCGTCTCGCCCCGACCCACATCCCAGCCACGCGCCTAGCATGCCTACCCGGCAGTCGCCTGCCGGCCGGCCGCCTCCCGCCGACCCCGCTGCCTCCCGCTCCTCTCCCTGCCCTGCCCTCCTCGCCCCCAGGCCACGCTGGCGCAGCTCAAGTCGCGGGCCTTTGAGCTGTTGCGCCTGGCGGCACAGCTGCAGGTGGGTGAGTCCGACATGGAGCTGTGGGACTACTCGGGCAACGCCCTAGTCGCCAGCCTGGAGCAGCTGCCGGAGGGGCAGGGCAAGGGCCAGGGCCAGGCGACTGCGGACCAGCTCCTGTCGCTGGCTGAGCAGCAGCCGGCGGCGGATGGCGGCGACCCCCAGCAGCAGCCGGCCCCCAGCAGCAGCATGGACGTGGACGGCAGCACGCCCTTGGTAGGGGGCGAGGCCGCGGCGGCGGCGGCGGCGGCGCCTGGCGGCGCCGTCGCCGGGCCTATGGCGCGGACGCTGCGTGAGGCGGGGCTGCTGGACGACCAGATGGTGCTGCTGCGGAGAAAGGTGCGACCGGGTGGGGCTGGGCTGGGCTGGGCGGGCCGGTCGCCGCGGACGGCTAGGAGCGGGGCGGGCGAGGCCCGGCCAGATGGCCGAGGTGCCGAGGGTGAGCATGCGGTGCGGCGGTGCCACGCGAGGTGGCGAGCTGGCACGGCGGCTAGGTGGGTGCTGCGCTGGGCTAGGAGGTGGAGCAGCAGCAGCCGAGCCGAGCGGCCTTCGCAGGGCCCTGGGCCCTGGGGGGACACGGGCTGCATACCGGGAACCATCAGCGCATGCGCGCCCGCCCCACCGGGCCCCGCCCCACCGGGCCCCGCCCCACATGCGCCTAACGCCACGCCGTAGGGCGAGCAGGCCGCGGCCGATGGCAGCGACGACGACGACGGCGAGGCGTGCGGCAGCGACCCGGAGGCCGAGGCCACGGGCACGGGGGGGCGCAAGGCCGGCGGCTTGTCGGCCATGGCCGCCGCGGCCGCCGCCGTCGCGGCCAGGAAGCAGGAGGGCGCCAAGACTGCGTTGGGCCCCAAGGACGCCAAAGTGCGGCGCCCGGGCGGCAGCAGCGGCGGCGGCGCGGCGCCGGCCGCGCGGACCAGCGGCGGCGGCGGCGGCCCCTTGGCGCTGACGTACGGCAGCGGCGGCGGCGGCCGTGTGGGCGGCTGGGAGGACAACAACCTCATACTGGTGCGGCCATGTCGGTATCCTGCACGGGCAAGAGCGGGAGCCACTGTGTTTGGGACGCTTGCCGCAGCGGCCGTGGCATGTGTACAGCAGGAGGAGGGCACGGAGGCGGGCGTGGGGCCGAGCTGCGTGGCAGCACCAGGCGCTGCCCTCGATGGTGGCGGGCCGCGGCACCGCATGGTGGCCAGGTGCTGGCGAGCGCCCCGGCCCTGCGCCTGGCCAGCTGCCAACCGCCCACACACGCGTCCACCCACTACCGCAACCGTGCCGCGCTGCACCCCGCCTCCCGCATTGACATCCCCGCTGCGCCGCACGGCTTTGCCCCCTCTCAGCACCTAACTCTCCGCTCGCCTCCCCACCCACCCCAACCCGCACGCCCCGCGTGCCCCCGCCGCTGCCCCCGCAGCGCGACGGCCAGCCCCCCGGTCTGGCGGGTCTGTCCAACCTGGGCAACACCTGCTTCATGGCCTCCAGCCTGCAGTGCCTGGCGCACGCGGTGCCGCTCATGGAGGCGTTCCTGGGGGGCCGCTACCTGCGGGTGGGGCCGAGGCGGGTGGAGGGTGGAGGGTGGAGGGTGGAGGGTGGGGCCGGGTGGAGGGTGGAGGGTGGGGCCGGGTGGAGGGTGGAGGGTGGAGGGTGGAGGGTGGAGGCTGGAGGGTGGAGGGTGGAGGGGCCCTCGAGCGTCGCATTGGTCCGTGGAGGGTGTGTGCGATGGGGACGGGGTGTTGGGAAGGTGGGGACGCTACTTGAAGGCGGGATACCTGCGGGTGGGCGCGGAGGGGGAAGGGCGGCAGGCGGTGGGGTGATGTAGGGGCACAGAGCTGGAATGATGCCGAGGTAAGGGTGGAGGATGGCAGGCCCGCCCACCTGCCCGCCCACCTGCCCGCCCGCCTGCCCGCCCTCACCTCCCGCTGGCCCCCACCGCAGGACCTTAACCGCGGCAACCCGCTGGGCATGAAGGGCGAGCTGGCGGAGGCCTTTGGGGCGCTCATGGCGCAGCTGTGGCGGGTGGGGCGGCGGAGGGCAAGGGGGAGGGGCGGGGGAGCGGGGGGAGCAGGAGGGCGGCGGAGGCGGCGCGTGGCGCCGGTCCGTGGGCTGGGAGTCCGACGGCAGCGTGTACCGGGAGGCGCCACCGCCACCGCCATCAGGGGCGCAGCAGCTGGTGACGCAGTGCCCGCCGCAGCATTCACCAGCTGCCCCGCCGTTGCCCGGCTCAGCCCAGCATTGCCCTCCCGCTGCCGCGCTGCGCTGCGCCCCACCAGGGCGGCGTGTCGGCGGTGACGCCCCGCTCCTTCAAGGCCAAGATCGGCCGCTTCGCGCCGCAGTTCAGCGGATACGCGCAGCACGACTCGCAGGTGCGGCAGCGGCAGGGCCCGGCGTGTGGGCGAGGGCTGTCGCGCAGGGCGGGGCTGCGACGCCTACCGCGCCCAGAGCTGTGGGAGCTGTGGGAGCTATTGGCGGCACGGCCCGCCGCTTGGTGCCCGGAACGGCCTCGCGCGCTTACCACCAGCACCGCCCCACCGCAGCTGCCTATGTGCCCGATGAGGTGCCGTTGTGTTGCACCGGTGCACTGCTCCCCCCCTCCGCCCTCCTCCCTGACCATCGTGTCTGCACCGCACCGACGCACTGCTCCCCCCGCCCCCCTCCTCCCTGTCCGCAGGAGTTCCTGGCCTTCCTGCTGGACGGGCTGCACGAGGACACCAACCGCATCCAGGTGGGGGCATGCGCCGTAGCAAGGCGCCGCTTAGAAGCATCGCATGCCGCATCTAGGAGGGGATGGGCTGCACGTCTAGCATACCCCGGCATGCCTCAAGGGCTGCACGAGGACGCCAGCCGCATCCAGGTGGGGGCATGCGCCGTAGGAAGGTGTGCAAGGGCTTCCGCATGGGCTGCATCCTGGAGTCGACAGATGTGTTACACATGCGGCATGTCAAGCATGGCCGCCCGGTGTGCAGGCTTGGGGCTGTGAAGCCTGTCAAGGATGGCCGCGGCCTGCGCTGCCGCCCCCCACCCCGTGCAGGTCAAGCCCTACATTGAGGAGCGCGACGCCGCGGGGCGGACCGACGACGACCTGGCGGCCGAGGCGTGGGCCAACTACCGGGCGCGGAACGACTCGCTGGTGGTGGACCGCTTCCAGGTGGGGGAAGGGGGAAAGAGGCGGGGGTGGGGGAAGGGACTGCACGTGTGTGTGTGTTTGTGTGGGTATGGGTGAGGGGTTGGGTATGGGTTTCTGAAGGATGTGTCTGCCCCCCTTGCCCCTACGCCTAGGGCCTGTACAAGAGCACCGTGGACTGTCCCAAGTGCGGCTTCAACTCGGTCAAGTTTGACCCATTGTGAGAGCAACAGGGGGGGCGTGGCAGGGGCACCCAGGGCGGGGGGGACTGCGGGGCGTGGAGAGCAGGGGCTGGCCCTGCTGCGAGGGGCAAGCAGGGCACACGGGAGGGCACACGGGAGGGCCCGCGGAGGCAGGGGCCAGTGCCCCGCCGCACGCCTACCCTCCCTGTCCCGGTGTGTGCGCCTAGCCCGCTGCCGGCGACCATGTCGCCGCATCCTTTCCGGTCTGGCCCCTGCCCTCGTCCCGCCAGCACGGGGCCTCTGGGTCGGTGCAGGCGGTCCTCCCCTCTGACACGAACCCTCTTCCCTTCCCGCCCCCTTCCCCACCCTCCCTCCCCAGCATGTACCTGTCGCTGCCGCTGCCCGAGTCGCGGCGGCGCTCCGTGGAGGTGGTGCTGGTGGCGGCGGACGGCAGCGCAGCGCCCTGCCGCCTGGCGCTGGAGCTGCCCGCGGGGGCGCTGCTGCTGGACCTGCTGCAGGCGGCGGCGGCGGCGGCGGGGCTGCCGGGTAGGCGCCGGGGCCCGGCAGCCAGCTGCAGCCGCAAGGGGCCATGCGGCGGCGGCAGTGCAGGGATGGGGCGGCCGGGGAGCGTAGGCCTGGCCTGCGTGCACCAGCGTGCCTGGCTGACCCCGCCCTGCGCCCTGCGCCCTGTGCCCTGCGCCCTGCGCCCACCCGTCCCCTCCCCCTCCCCCTCCCCCTCCCCCTCCCC
>BDDC01000573.1:5140-25801 GCA_001662425.1 Chlamydomonas sphaeroides
GAGGGGGGTGCACGGCTGGGGAGGCTCGATCAGAGTGCGGGTTGCAGCCTGTGCCTGCACACATGCCAACCGAGTGAGTCACAAATCTGCCCCCCCCCCCATCATGCCCCCCTCCTCTCACCTCCCAGGGTGCGCAAGGTGCTGGGCGGCGGCATGCGGCAGGCCGGCTTCCTGGCCGCGGCGGGGCTGTGGGCGCTCACCCACAACGTGGACAGGTGGGGCAAGGGGGGCAGGGGCACTGGGGAAGGGGCAGGGGCAAGGGGCAGGGGAGGCCAGGGCAGGGGCAGGGGCCACCTGGCCATCAGCACCGCCCGGCACGAGAGCAAACGGACCTAGCAGCGAGGGCGGGGCTGTGGTGAGGAGGGGGCTTGTGCGAGGCACAGGAGCCCGCCCCATCCCACCCCTACGCCTCCACCCCGCCACACACCCACACACCCCCCACGCCCCTGGCAGGCTGGCCGCCGACCACGCGCGCGCCTCGCTGCTGGGCTCCACGCTGGCGGGGCTGCCCTGGGTGGGGTCGGTGGCGCCAGTGGACACCAACATTGTCATATTCACACTGGCGGAGGGCGTGGAGCAGCGGGTGAGGGCCAATGGTGGCAGCAGTCCAAGCAGGGCTGCGGGAACCGGCAGCACGGAGAGCGCGCTTTTTGTAGCGGTGCAGTGACCCCTTCCCCGGGGACCCCCCCCGGCTCCCTCCCCCTTCCCCCAGGCTGTGGTGGAGGGCCTCAAGGCGGGCGGCCTCCTCATCACCACCATGGCGCCGGGTGGGGGCAGGGGCCAGGGGCCAGGCGGGGATGAGAGGGAACCTAAAGCGCTGGGTCGGCGATGCGCTGGGGTTGTAGGGCATAAGGGGTGCAGGGCCAGGGCCGCTCGTGATGGTAGGGGTGACAGGTGGAACGCAGAGTCACTGCTCCCGTGCCTCCCCCTCCCCCCCTGCGGCCCTGCCCCCAGGTGTGCTGCGGCTGGTGACGCACCTGGACCTGGACGACGAGCACGTGGCGGCGGCGCAGGGGCTGCTGAGGGGGCTGGGCCAGCAGCTGGGGCTGGGCCAGGGGCCGGCAGAGGCCGCCAACGGCAACGGCGCTGCTGACGGGGTGGTGGCGGCCGAGGTCACGGGCGGCAGCGGCTGTGGCGCCAAGGGGCTCGGCGCGCCGGGTGCTGGCGGCGGCGATGGGGCAGCGGGTAGCGATTAGCGCGGATGGGGTGCAGGAGGGCAGGCTTGGTCTTGGTTTGGATCGCGGGTCAGCCCTACCCCCTACGTAGGCCAGCCCTGCGGATACATATTGCAACAGCGCACGTGGCACGACGTCCTCACGGCTGCACGCAGGTCTCAATTCATGACAGTTGTTTCGCTGCTGCCCGATCATCAACTAATGCCCTGATTTTGTGACGAGGTAAGGGGTTGTATCAGTGTATGTGTATCGCATGCTGGCTGTACAGTATAGAGGCCCTGGACGCTTCTAGGGTTCGGTAGAAACAAGTAACCTAATGGGCTTGCGCGGCTTGTATTTAGAGGCCTCCAGAAACGGGCTTGTATGGTTGCGCAAACCCCTCTCCCAGGCTGCGAGGTAGGCACAAGACGCCGGATTCGGCCGATGCCAGTGCCATAATTGGGTCGAGGCCCATACCATTGCTGTGTGGGCCTTACACCCTGTAACTGTAACCTGCCGTCCGCCCCAGCTCCCCTCACCCATGCTGACCGACCACTATACCGGATGCGAAGGGCCGTCGCACTCGGCGCCTCACCAAAAAACCCAACACCGACCATGGGGTCGGCGCCGCCAACCACTGCCCACGGCCGCGCTGCACGACAAAATTGCGCGGTCACCAGCGGAGCAGCCAGCGGCAGCCGCTCTCCCGATGTTGCGCTGCAGGCCAGCAGCCCGGGCACCGGCCCAAGTGCCCGCAGCAGGCCTGCACCGCTTCGCGCCACAGCACCGCCTGCTGCGGCTTCGCCACGCGCTCAGCGCCCAGCGGTTGTGGCTCGCCTCCTGCGCAGCCCTTTCACCAAGCCACCAGGCGTCACCAGGCCCGTGACCAGCGCTGGCTGCAGCCAGCTGCGAGGGCTTCTGGCAGCCCGCGCACCGGTCGCGCCGCGGTCCGTGGCTCCGAGCCACGCCTGCCGCCCAGCTGCGCCTGCCGCAGCTGCTGTCGTGATGCTCCACAGCCCAGCAGCGCTGCCCCTCCCCGATGCACGCGCTTCTGCGCGCCCCTGTCTACCCCACCCTCGCACGCCAGCGAGGGAGCCGTGGGCCACGGCTGCCGCAGCTGCGTCACCGAGCGACCAGCGGCCAGCTCCGAGCGCCGCTGCCTGCGCGCCAGAGAGTGACTGCATGCTGGCGTCGGCGCCACAGCTGGCAGCGGCTCGCGGCATCCTGCGCCAGATGTAAGCCCTCCGGCGACTTGCCGTGCATCCCGCCGGCGCTGGGCACGCCTCTCTGGCGGCCAGCCCTCGCCTCGCGCCTCGCCGACGTATCAGCGGCAGCGCTTACTCAACCACCTTGATGCCCATGTTCTTGGCCGTGCCCTCCACCATCTTAATCACCGACTCCAGCTTGGTGGCGTTGGTGTCGACCAGCTTCTTGGCCGCAATCTCCGCCACCTGCTTGCTGGTCACCTGGCCCACAGTCTCCTTGTTGGGCTTGCCGGCGCCGGCAGTCACGCCTGCGCGGAGAGAGCGGGCCGTGGCCATGAGTGTCAGACAGTGCTTAAGGCTGTCAAGACACTCAGCATGCTAGTTTCTTGGCTTCACTGCAGCCAATGTTAAAGCCGGCCTCCAAGGCTGCCAGGTCACTCCTTTCGGGACAGTGATGCAGCCTCCAGCGCAGCTCGACCAGATAACGTTGCACCGCCAGCCCTGCCCAGTCTGCCACCCACCCGCAGCCTTCTTCAGCAGGATGGACGTGGGAGAAGTCTTGAGGATAAAAGTGAAGCTGCGGTCCTGTGGTGTAAGGCGGCAACAGTCCTCAGGGGCAGCCTAGGAGTGCCGGGGAACCAGGAGGGGCCAGCGGGGTGCGCACCTCGTAGACGGTGATCTCCACGGGGATGATGTCGCCAATCATCTTGGCTGTTTGAGCGTTGTACTCCTTGCAGAAAGCCATGATGTTAACACCCTGAATGCGGCCGGGGGGCTAGGTGAGCGAGCAAAACACGCGACTTGTGTTGCGCCATGGTCATGCAGCGCGCCGGCGCACCTTGGAACCCAGAGCGGGGCCCACGGGGGGAGCGGGGTTGGCCTTGCCAGCGGGCAGGGCCAGCTTAATCTTGCCGGTCACTGCGCGCAGCCACGAGCGAACGACGCAGCAGCCACAAACTTGTCAGGTGCCAGTAGTCGCGTCGCTGCTTCATGCATACGTTAATTTAGCTATAATTATCCTTAGCCGTGCAAAGTTGGGCTCGTTGCGACTGCGCTGCAAGCAGCCGAAGCGGACTTGCGCAGGAGCTGCCGCGACGCACCCTTGGCGGCCATAGTCGTGACCTTCCGGTTGGCTGTCCGTGCGCTGCCGGGGAAGCCGAACGCAACGCGCTGCGCGCCGACTGCCCGAGTGGGCAGGCGGACGCCCGAGCTCACAGGCATAACCATGGCCATCGTGATGAGCGGCAAGGGTAGCGACAACAGCAAGTGGGGTACAGGCCGGAGTGGGAACAAGTTCAGCGCTGGGGTCGGCCTTTGGTTGGCACAATTGCGGCCAATGGCAACGGCCAGCGGCCACCGTGACTGCACTTGCCTGCTTACTTGTAATCAGCCTACAAGCTGCTCCACGCGTTCTGGCTAATACGCACTCGTCGCGCCCACGGGTCCCTTTGCATGCGCACCAGTTGCCCCTTCCAGGCAAAGTTTGACAATCACATATGCAATCCAGCGCATAGATACTGCACATCCCCGGGACTTGCACCCTTAGCGGCGTGCCCTCCCGAATATGGATGGCGACGACGGCTGGACGGTCGTGCGCGGCAAGGGCAAGGGCAAGGGCAAAGGCATGTCCCGCAAGCGTGCTAGGGACGAGTGCTGTCCCGGAGGTGGGCTGGTGGCGCATGAAGCAGGGTGCGCCTGGGCGGAGACAGGCAGGGGGAGGCACAGACTGGCACGAACCCAAGCGGCCTGATCCCCGTGTTGCTGCAGAAGCGTGCCTGACGTCCGCCCCTGCGGCTCAGGCCAGCAAGGGAGATGCGCTGGAAGCCGTAGAGGACGGAGGCGAGTGTGCTGGTGTGGCGACAGCTGCGAGCCCTTCATCGCGCCAGCGAAGCGGCCGGCGCGCCTTCCGCGAGCGCAGCATTGAGGAGCAGGCGGCGGACCTGGTCGTTGCCGTGGCGGCCTGCAGGCAGGTGCAGCAACGAGCGAGCCATACAGGGCAGCCCTCTCGCAATGGGGATCCTGACATTGTCCACCATGCGGTACTCCTACCAGGGTTATACTCTGCGCGGTCCAAGTACACGCGCCCCGCCCGGCCCTGATGTCCGCAGGCGCGAGGTGGCGGACAGTGCGTTCTTTCGCCGGCTTGCAGCAGTGCTGGCAGAAGGGGCGCCCCACCTCAACCACCTGCAGTCCCAACCTCAGCACCAGGCGCCTGGGTCCGCGGCCGCCAGTAGCGCTGACGACAGTATTGCTCAGGCGCATGCAACTGGCATGGATGAGAGCCGGGCCGACGGCTGCCATGCGAGTGCCAGCGCTGCCCTGCTGCCTTGGCGCGCGATGCGGAGCATGGTGGTGTACGGTCTGGGGTCGCCAGCCGAGAGCCGCGTGTCCAGGTACCAGGTGCGGCGGGATAGGGCACAGGCTGGGGCAAGGCGGCTGGGCAGACAGAAACCTGCGGGCTCCTGACGTCTGCTGCCACCCCCGCTGCCTCCTCGCTCGCCCATGCCGCAGCTGGCGCTGGTACTGCTACTGCGCGACCAGGTGGGTCTGGTGGCGGGTGGCAAGTGAGGCAAAGCGCCCGTCACGTTGCTCGCCAGCACGCCCACTGTCCCTGCACTGCACCCATCCTTCCCCGCCCGCCGGCCGCCCCTGCCCAGCCTGCCCCCTGCGCCGGCCTTCTCCTGCCAGGTGCTGTCGGGGCTGCGTGGCCCGGTGCAGCTGTACGACCCGGCGTTCGGGCCCGTGGACCGCCATGCGCTGGAGCAGCTGGGGCTGCAGGTGCGGTGCGGGCAACGCGCAGGCCTTCGCCCCGGCGAGCTTGTTAACCGGACATCGTGCTTGCGGTATGGAAACCCTCTTTCGCTGGCGCGTCCCGGAACCCGACCCCAGGTGTTGGATGTGAACGAGGGCGGCGCGCGGCGCGTTGCTGACCCCACCTTCTTCTACCTGCCGCACTGCGAGGGCGTGCTGTGCGATGCGCTGCTGGGAGCCAACTGGGACAGCGCAGGGCCGAGCACGGGCGAGGGCGTGGAGGCTGGCGCTGGGCAGGCCATGGGTGCGAAGCAGCCCTGCGCCCCCGTTCCCGATGGTGGCGGTGGCAGCATGCTGCCCCTTCTGGCGGTGCTGGGCAACAGCTTCGCGACGTACCGGGACAGGTGCGTGTGGTGGATGCCAGGGTGCCGGTGCGGGGTGGGGCGCTGAGCATGCAGCTACAGTACAAGCTGTGGCCACCGCTGCCGTGCTGCTGCCCGAACAGTGGCCGCGTCCCACGTGCACCGTGTCCAGGTGGGAGCTGGCGAGCAGCAGCGCCCGGCAGTCCGGCCCGGGGCGGCCGCAGCGCCCGAGCCGCATCATCCGCTGCTGTGAAACAGGCGAGGCGCCACAGCGCATGCGGCAGGGCCATGTAACCACTGCCTAGCTGCGTGCTTGCACCGACCTTACTCCTCGACTTGTTCTTAACCCTTTCCTCGGCCCGGCTCCAGGCGCGGTGATGGAGCTACCGACGCCCGACCTGCGATTCGCTGGGGCCGCCTCCGCCTTCAACGACATGGCGCTGCACCTGTTCCCGCCTTCGGCACGTCTGCGGGAGCTACTGAGCGAGGGGGCGCAGGGCGGGCAATAGCAGTACGGGCCGCCTGGGAAATAGAGCCTGAGGCATGCGCGGTGCTATGTCGTTGTGGATGAAGTCGTGCGTGGCGGGAGTCCAGGAGGCGTGATGTGTTTTGTGCTGCTAGTACGTGACCATGTTTGACCCCGCAAGGCTGACAGGCATCGATGATTGGAATCCCAACGGCAGGCCAAGGGGAGTCTGCCATCTGCTCTCTGCTGGGACAGTGTACCGGGCACGGATGCTTTGGATGGATGTATGAACGTTTGCGGGTCTGTGCCCCCCGGTTGCTCTGCCTGTGTTCATATAACTGATGGTGCGATATGGTGCTGGAGAGAACAGCTATGTTGTCGCGGGATAGTTCAGCGTCAGAGGTCACGAATCGTCGATTTTTTTGCCGATGCTTCCGCAAACACCGGAACAAGATAGTCCGAACATTTAGAGCACGTTTTCTTAACCAGACACAATGTTGCTCTCTTCGCGCACCCCTAGCCACCAGCTGCGAACCTCCCGTCGCGCTGCCCCGGCGCCTCGCCGGGCGCTGCGCGTTGCTTGCCACGGCCATGGACATGGCCATGGACACGGGTCGTCGGGGGGAACTGCAGTTCTGACGGAGAAGGACAAGGGTAAGCGCGCATGCGTTTCTGGTTGTAAGGCGACGTAGGCGATCCCGCTGCGTGCTGGCCCGCAGGCTTCATTGCTGAGATGAGGAAGGTTGCAATGAAGCTGCACACTAAGGACCAGGCGCCAAAGGAGGGCGGCCAGGAGGCCGCGAAGCAGCCTGGACCGGTGCGTTCGCGGCTCCCGCACCGCGCCTCGCCCGACCACTTATCGCGGCCGGTCTGACGCCCTGAGCTTGTCGATGTGTCGCAGTGGACGCCCACGCTGCCGGGCTACCTGCGGTTCCTGACCGAGTCCAAGGCCGTGTATGACACGTTCGAGCGCCTGGTGCTCAGCAACGACGCATGTGAGAACGGTCCTATCTACGTCGGCGGTGCACCCGTCTAGCAACCCCAATACCACTGACACTCATCGCTGCTCTGCTGGCGATGACCCGCAGACAAGCCCCTCCGGAACACGGGCCTGGAGCGCGCAGCAGGCCTGGCCACGGACCTGGCATGGTTCAAGGCCACGTTCCAGCTGGACCCGCCGCAGCTCAAGGAGGACGGGCCAGGTGCGTCACCGGGTTATATGCTGCGGTGCCCGTTTAGAGATAGGTCTCAACCCCCGCCGTCCCTGGCCAGCGCCGGTCCCTGCGACCGCTTTGCTCCACCGCGCGCCTCCTGCACGCCGTTCCACTGCAGGCCTAACGTACTGCCGGCTCATTGAGAAGCTGGCGGCTGAGGACCCGCCCGCCTTCATCTGCCACTACTACAACTTCTACTTCGCGCACACTGCGGGAGGCCGCATGATTGGCAACAAGGTGCGCCGGGCGGGCTGCGCCGGGTCGCGAGTTGGGCTGTCGGGGAGTGGGCCTCCAGGGCGATACACGACCCGACTGGCAACATCTACCCAATGCCTGTCTCACTCCGCGCGCCACTGCCCCAATCCATGGCATTTGGGTTCTGGTTAGATTATCCATGCGTGCAGATCATCCCGCGGCTGCGTATGATGCGTCGTCAGCCCGTCGGCTCCTGTCCCCGCCCACTCTGCTCCCGCACCCTCGGCCCCATGCTCCACGCCCCTACCCCCAGGTGGCCGGCATGGTCCTCAACGGCCACACGCTCGAGTTCTACAAGTGGTCCGCGGGTGACGTTCAGGAGCTGCTGGAGGGCGTGCGGCGCAGCATCAACGGGCTGGCCGAGTCCTGGAGTGAGCCCGCCAAGCAGCACTGCCTGGAGGAGACGGAGGCCAGCTTCAAGTACTCGGGGGTTATCATGAGGTGCATCACGGAGACAGCATAGGCTGCCAGCGGACGGGACGGGGAAGGAAGCCATGGTAGGGCGGCAGGCCAGGGCAGGCTAGGCTATGTGGGCGGCTGGTCGCAGGTGCGAGCCGTGAGGTGCAGCGTGCCTTCTACGAGATCGGAGGCTGGGGAGATTCGCCTACCTGCATACGTACGTTGCGTGTGCTCTAACTCGCGGTGAGGGTGTACGAGTGATGCAGGCAAGGATGGGACAGAGGTAGTCGCGTCTTGCGTGGAGGGGCGGGGGACTCGGAATGATGGCCTGGAGAGTGCGTGTGCTATGGTGGGCATTCTTCACTGGCAAGCACTGCAGATAGCGAACGTGTTCTGTCTCGTCTACCGAGGTCACACACAGCGCTGTAAAGAAGCTTGCTTGGATGGATGGTGTCGACAAGCGGCGTCCACGTGTGCTGCTCGGCGCAACAGGTGCTACGTCGCTTAGGCCGCTCGTCTTGTTGTTTAGCATTACTGAGCCGCACGCACCGACACCCGCGCAGGCAGCGTAGCGAGCATCAAGGTGGCGCAGCTGTGCCGGGTGCTTCTGGCGCACGCGGATGTCAAAGTGATAGTTACCACGTCAGCGAAGCACTTCATTGATGACAACGACCTCCCGGATGCAGTAAAACCAGTTCTTGGTGTGAGTAGTGCTCCCGCGCAGCACCTGCTGCACATGGTGCTTCTTGCGACATTAGAACTCCTTGCAAATGCTTACGAGCCAACCATGCGATCGAAACCCTACACGTTTTCCCCTCAACTCGCCTTCCTGCGCGCAGGACGAGGCGGAGTGGCGCCAGTGGCGTGCCGTCGGAGATCCCGTGCTGCACATAGACCTACGGCGGTGGGCGGATGTACTGGTAGTGGCTCCGCTGTCCGCTAACACCCTGGCCAAAATGGCCGCGGGCATGGCAGACAACCTGCTAACATGCGTCGTGCGCGCGTGGGACTTCGGCAAGCCGCTGTTGGTGGGTTACCAGTCACAAGCGCATGTGGAGCAGGCAGCAGCATGCGAGTCTCACTTGATTCCCCTTCCCTGCCGCCCTGGTGGCGCCAGCTGGCCCCCGCCATGAACACCGCCATGTGGGCCTCGCCCTTCACAAGCCGCCACCTGGACACGCTGCTGCAGCTGGGCCAGGTGGGCGCGCGGGAGTGGCCATGCCGGGGAAGTCCGCATTTGTATGCCTGGCTGCGTTGTCTGTTGGAGCATTCCAACTTGCTGCCTGGTAACTCTGGTTTGGGGCAACTCCGCTACCGTGCTTCCATGGCCCTTGCCATGGCCCTGACTTCCACGCTGGTTCTTCAGTGAAATGGCCCTTGCCGCTGTAGGTGGGCACTGCCCTCCCCTCGCAGCCTGCACCGGGCGGAGCTGAGGCCACCACAACAAACGCCGCGCCGGCAGGTGGCACGGGTCCAACCGCTGCCAGCCGTGTGGTGGTGGTGCATCCCGTCAGCAAACGGCTGGCCTGCGGAGACGAAGGCACGGGTGCCATGGCGGCGCCTGATGCCATTGCGGCGGCAACGTGGGAAGCGCTTGGACGCTGGGATGTGGCTGGACTGCAGATTCCGGAGCCGCCCTGAGTGTGGGCATTTCGCGCCGTAGGGTAGATATCATGCGTGGCATATATAGAACTGGGTCGTCTCGCGGCGTCCTTCAAACGGGCAGCACCAGGAGCTGCTAGGCAAAGGCCGCAGGCTGCAGCGACCGAGCTCGGCGATGAGAGGGGCAGCCTGACTGACGCGTGACCGGACACAATTGCGTCGGAGGAATACTCGCAAGGAGTTGGAGCGCAAATCAGGACCTAGCCTCATGTACGCTAGCCTGAGCGTAATGAGCTTGCCTCCGCTGTGCTTCACGTCTGCATTACTGCATACGCGTAGGCCTCTCGCCGCTGGAGAAGCAGGCGGAATCAGATCAGTGTTCAGTGATAAGCTAGAACGAAGATTGACGTAGCTTTTACGTGTTTGACTTTTCGGGGTTTGAGGTTCTGAGGGCGGTCCCTGCCTCCTGGCCTTGCCTGGCTAGCTTGGGGGCAGCTGCTGCGGTAGCGGCCGGAGGCTTATGCAAGCGAAAGGCCGGCGGGCGGGGTGCCGGTCGGAGGGCCCCAGACGAAGGACGGGGTCGGGGCTACGCACCTTGTCCCACCCGGATGGGGCTATACTTGTTCCGTTTATGATATCGAACCCCCGGCTCTGCAAGCGGAGTGGCGGTCGGTGGCTGCGGGGGCCAGCGGGGGTCAGGGAAGAGATGGGGTTCGCGTGCCATAAATGTGTATCACTGGCAACGGCAGACGCGCATTCGTGCAACACCATAAAAGCACAAACAACTCAGACACCTGCAACATTAAGCTGCCTGACACCAGCTGTGCGTGAAGACCGTTCCATTCAGAAACTTAACCCGTAGCTCTGCTCAGCATGACGTAGAACTGGGAGCTGCAACCGCAGTGGAAGCCGTGCAAGGATGGTGCGCTGCCCCTCGCGGCCCTCTCGAAGGCGCATGCGCGCTGTGACGCTCGCCCTCCCTTGCAGGCCCGCAACCTGGTATGGAAGGACCTCTCTAGTCAGCAGCTAGAGTCCATAAGGCACCCGCATCCCAAGAAGGGCCTCACGGGGCGAGACTTGCTTGCGAAGTACACGGGGTTGAGCGACTACCAGCAGAACTCCAAGACTGCGATACACTTAGACCTCTACGTGCAGACGCTGCAGTTTGGCGATGAACTCAGGTTCACGGATGACAAGCTGTCGGGCCTGTTCTCCATCGTCAAGCTCGTGCACCATAAGTCCATAGATGAGGCGCTTACTATGGAGAGGTCGTTCCTGCTGTTCAAGGAGCAGTTGTTGGCGCACAGCGTGCAGCGGCCGCCCTACAGCATAGGGCTCTTCACGTTCGGGGAGATGCAGAAGATCATGGACTGGATGCTGGACAGCTACTACCGGCACTACAAGCTCTATCAGTACTGCTACACTAACAGGTGCAACAGAGGAGGCGGGCGGGTTTGGGCGTCAGGGAGGGGCCAGACGGCGGGCAGGGTGAGCTGTGGGGCCACGCCGCTGGGCACGCACCTCTATACCACACTGTCTTATTAGCGGCTTGATGCAACCTACCTGCCACAATCGCTGACACCCCAACGGCCCGCCGCGCAGAGTGACCCTCTCTGCGACATCAGCGCACCCGTCAGACTGTGTGGAGCAGCCTCCAGAGCTGGTGCCGCTGCTGCAGGCGCTGACGCAAGCCGAGCACGAGGCGCAGCTTAGCGAGGAGGAGAAGCGGCGAGAGCAGGTCCGAGGGGCTACACGCCGCAGCTCGTGGACAACCCGTCCCTATGTACTGTTGATGCAGGGCGCGCGCTGGCCCAAAAGGCTTTGGCCTAGCTCCTTTGCCTGGAGCCTGTGCCACCTGTTCCACCAGCTCCCCTTCCCCTTTGTGCAAACGCAGGAAGCGGCTGCCGCGGAGGCCGCCGCTGCCGAGGCTGCCGAGGAGGAGCGGCAGGCTCGGCTCCGCGAGGAGTACGAGGCGGCTATTCCGGAGGAGGTGCAGGAGCGCGTGGCGGCCGCCCTGGATAAGGAGGTGGTGAGCCAACACGTGGATGGGTCGGGGAAGGCGGTGGATCCCAGCCACCCCGATAGGGTCCCATGAGCCGGGCCGACAGCGCCCAGTAGGGGAGTGCCCATTACGCTTCTACCCAACGCCCTGGCCATTGCGAGTGCACTTGCCATCCGTCTCATTTCGCCTCCCGGGCTCCCGTCGCGCCCCCAGGCGCGGCTGCAGAAGGTCATGGAGGAGCAGTTTGCGGCCCAGACCTCGGAGCTCATGGCCAAGATAGCGGCGCTGGAGGCGGGGCCGCCGCCGCCCGAGCCCAAGGGCGGGCGGGGTGGCGAGGCAAGGCCCACCAGCAGCACAAGCGCCGCGGCGCCAGCTGCGGCGGCGGCGGCGGCGGGTGGGGGAGCGACTTCTCCGGCCACCGCCAAGCCGCCGTCGGCCCGGCCAGGGGCTTCATAGTAGGGATGCCGAGGTCAACAGCGTGGCATTGCCGCCGGGCAACGCGCAAGTCTGTCGCGATGATGCCGGGCGCGGACAGCGATGGTCGGGGCCACGGCTGGGGCCCTCCGCTGAGGGTGGGCTGAAGTGAGGCAGTGCGGGCAGACCGCCGCTGAAACATGCCGTGCTGGTTGGTTGGGCTGTGACATACTCGCTTATCTGACCATGTGCCGCCTCTGGGTATCACATGCGGGAAACGCCTGGGAAGGCCCGAGCATGTCGCCGCGATGGGCCATGTAAGCCAGCATGGGTGAGACCAGGATTCGTGGCCACCGCGGCAACCACGTCTGTCGTACGGGTAACGCCCTCGACGGTGTCCTTGCAGCTGGCACTCCAGTGGGGCAGCCTGGAGTACAGCCAAATGGGGGCGCTTGTGACTGGTGAAAGGGTGTCGGCGTGGCTGCTAGTGATGGTGCTGCACGTGTTGCGGCCCTGCCCTGATGGCGGGTCGTCCGAACCTATCATAGGACGTCAGTCATCAAGCGCAAGGTGTCAACTGTCATTTGTGCCATATTCACAACATGTGCCCTTGGCATCGGCAGACCCTTGGCCGGAGGGTACGGCAGCGCGTCATGTGCCAGCGTGGTCCTGCTCCGCCCCTCTGAGCCGTCCACCGCAGCCCAGTGCCTCACGGTCGCAGCAGCACCGCCTGCGGTCAGTGCTGCCAGCCACGCAGGGCCCCTCCCTATCCCTCGCGCTTCCGCTTGGCGCCGCATGGCCAGCATCGCTGCCCCCGCTTTCCCTCAAGTTGATCAGAGCCCCTCGTCCGTGTCACAGCTCAACTAGCCGCAGCAGCCGCATGCACCAGGAGGTCCAGGACACACCCGGCAGCACGGCACAGCACTCAGCCCCGCCCATCAGAGCGCGCATGCCCACTCGGCCACGTCACGTTCTCAGCGCATTGCCACGTGGGACAGTCAGCTCAGGGACGCCCACCAGCACCCACCAGGGGAACCCCAGCCCTGGCGCCTGTTGCCTTTGCCCCGCTTCCCCTACAGCTCGTCGGCCGCCTTCTTGGCCTTGCTCTTCTTCTTCTTCTTCTTGCTCGACTTCTTCTTCTCAGCGGCCTTGCGAGCCTCCTCCTCGGCCTGATGGGAAGACGCCACAGCGGCGGGACGCCGCATCAGGACGGCGGGGGCTGTGCCTATGCACTCGTGCCGAGTCACCGCCGACGGCCATCCACGCACCTCGCCCGTCCCCCTCCCCCCTTAGCCACCTGTTGCCCCGCCCCGTGTCTGCCACCGCAGCACCTCTGCCCCTTCCCCCCTCCCCCGCCGCACCTTGAGCTGCTCCTCCACCTCCTGCAGCCGGTCCGCCTTGGAGCCAGCGGCGCCCTCCACCTGGCGGGCACAACCAGGTGGTCAGCAGGCGGCGGCAGGTGCCCGGCCTGGGCGCCCGGGAGCAAGGCCAGCGGCGAGATTGTGCCTGACGCCCTGCTCTACGCCCCGCTACCCCAATCCTGCACGCGGGCACCGTGCCGCCGAGCCAACCATAGGCACCTGCGCCGCCTGTGCCCTCATCCATTGCCCTGCAACCCCTCTACCCCCTGCCATCTTTCACTTGCTTGTCCCCTGCGCCCCGCCCTCCCCACCTCTTCGGACATGATGTCACTCAGGTCGAACTCCTCCTCCACGGGGGGCTCATCCACGGCAGCCACGGAGCCAGCCTCGCCCTCGCCCTGGCCGTCGCCCTCGGCCGCAGCGGCACGGCGCTTGCGGCTCGCCTCCGCCGCCTCGCTGTCGTCCTCGTGCGAGGCCGAGTCGCCCTCCACCACCTCGGGCAGCGCCTGAGGGGCAGCCGCAGTGCCACACAGGGGCCGGGGGACTCAGGCTGCAGGACCGGGGGCCCGCCCGCCCACCTCGCCCGCGAACGCAGTTGGGCAGCCTCCCTACATCTGGCGTGCTATCCATTCCGCCCCTCCCATCCCGCCTATCCCTCCCTCGTCCCCTCCCTTCACGCTCACCGCCAGCGCCTCCGTGCGGACCTTGCCCGCCAGCACGCCCTCCACAAACTGGCCCACAGCCATCTGGTCCATCACCGGGCCGCGGCTGCAGAGCACGGTGAGCATTGGTAGGGGAGGCGGGGCCAGGGCGTGAGGGGAGGCGCAGGCAGACACGAGGACTGCGGCAGGTGGGTCGCTGTGCTGACGGCCCATGCGTGAGGTGGCATGGGTGAGGCCAGCCGCCGCAGCCCCGCCCGCACGGCCTCGCCCATGCCCTTGCGGCCTCGCTCACCCGTCGCTGTCCTCGGCTGCGGGCATGACCGCGAACCGCATGCGCTTGCCGCTGAGGGCCACCAGCGAGGGCAGGTCGGACGACATGATGCCGAAGGCCTGGGGGCAGGGCGTTGTGGAAGGGGTGGATCCCTGAGGCAGGCAGGGGCACGAGCGTCCACACCGCCTGCGCAGCTGGCAGCCCTGCAACTCCCACCCCCCTCCCTCTCAAACCCCGGCCCCCACCTTCATGACCGCCTTGTGCTGGCGCGCCTCGATCCAGGCAAAGTGGAATGCGCCGCCCTCCTGGTCCACCTTAAGCGCAATGGACAGCAGCTCCTGGGGAGGCGAGGGAGGGGAGGGGAGGAGCAGGAGGGGGGGCACCGGAATTGAGGCGAGGGACACCGACCGCGGCACATCCTCTTCACCTCCCCTGGCCCAGCCCACCTTGGCCTACCCTCAGCTCTCCCTTTCCCCCGCCCTGGCCTCCCGCCTGCTCCCCGCCTTGCCTTCATCTCGTCCTCGTGCCCCGGCATGCCGCTGTCCAGCAGCGCCAGCAGGCACAGCCCCGCCTTGGAGGCGCAGCGCTCCTGCAGGTCGGCCGTGGAGCGGATCTGGGGGAGGGAGGGTGGCAGGGGACAGGTGGGGTTACCGACGGGGCAAAGGCGGCTGGCCTTCTCCTTTTCTGCCCCCCCCCCTTCCCCTGCTTGCACCCTGCCCCTACCTGTGGCAGGACCTTGGCGATGAGCTCAGGGTCCTTGACCATGCCTGGGCGGGGGGTGGGCAGGGCAGGGCAGCGCAGCGCAGGGGAGGGAGAAATTAAGACATAAACGCGTGAACGAGTCGCACGCGGCCGTAGCTTAGCAAACCCGCCCACCCGTTACCTCAGGGAAGGGTGGAGCGAAGGGCTGTAGCACGGCGGTGCGGCGGCGCTCACTGCTGCCCGCCCTGCCGGGTGGCCCTCCTGACCGGCTGCGCCCCCCTCCCAGGCCTCCGTCCTGCGTCCCACCCGCCCCTCCACTGCCTCACCGCTGGCTGTCTCCACCTGCTCCGCCATTTGCTCCAGGAAGGCCCGCATGGGGGTGAACTTGAGGGCGCCGAAGTAGGGCTGCAGCCCGAAGCGCATGCCCGAGTTGGCGTCGCCCTCGCGGCTGCGGCGGGGAGGTGAAGGGGAGGCGGGGTCAGAGGGCAAGGGGAGGAGATAGGGGGAGGGCTGGCGGGGTGGCGGTGCGCGCCACAGCTGCCAAAGTTGCCGCCTTGCACCTCGGCCCAGCCGGCGGCCCCTTGCCTGCTTCCCTCCCTCCCTGCCTTCTCCCCTGCCTGTCTGCCCCACCCCGCCCCGCTGCTCACACTGGTGTCGGCATGATGATGGTCATGGAAGGCACCTTGGTGGGCTTGAACGACTCCACAGTGGACTTGACGCTGGGGTTGCCCACCTGGGGGATGGAGGGAGGGGCGGGTGCACACCCACGGGCTCTGCATTCATGTATACCCACCTCCCTCGTGCCCCTCGCTTCTCCCTCATCCCCCCTCCAGTTGCGTGCAGCCCCTCGGCAGTGTCCACAGCCTCTCCCCTCCCCCCTCCCCCCTCGCCCCTCTCCCCTCCCCCCACCTGCGCCCAGGCGAACTGCAGGTTGCCTCGCCCCCGCATGGCCATGGCAAGGGCGCGGAAGACGCCCGGGGCCTCGTCCTTGTTGGTGAACAGCACAACCTGGGGGTAGGGGCATGGGGGTAGGGGCATGGTGGGAGGGGGTTCGCAGCCAGGTCGGGCGTGATCCACAGTACTTAGAGGATGCGCTGCCTGCCTTCCTCAGCCCGCTCCTGCCCCCTTCCTTGCCGCCTCTGCTTTACAGACCATACACGCCAAGACCCTGCACACCGCCCGCCCGCCAGCCTCGCGGCCAGTCGGGCCCCACCTTGGGCGCCAGCGCCATGCGGCCCTCGCTGGGGTCCATGGCCAGGAACATGGCGGCAGAGGCGTCCGACAGCTGCGGGGAAGGGGAACAGAGGGTTAAGGGGAGGAGTAAATGGTAGAGAAGTTGCGAGAGCAGGAAGGGGAGGATGTCTATGATGGGGAGGAAGGGGACGGAATGAGAGGAAGGGGTCGTGTGCTGCAGGGCTCGGGGCGCAGTGCCTGCGGCGGGCAGCCCAGCAAGCGCCGGCCGGTGTGTCCGCCCCCGGCCCTGCCCCTCCCAGCCCCTGCCCCTCCCAGCCCCGGGCCCCACCTGCGTCACAAAGGACGGCACTGCGTCCGTCACCCAGCGCTGCAGCGCCTTGCCGTCCGGGGGGCCCTGGGGGGCAGGTGTCGGGGGGCGAGGTGCGGGGGCGTGGAGTCAGGTAACTGGCCCAGCGGCCAGCGGGCATGGCAGTGGGGAACAGGCCCCCCCTGCCCTCCCTCCCTCCCCTTCCCCCTTGCCACTGCCGCCCCCGCCCCCCACCGAGTAGCGCTGGTAGTCGTCCAGGTCGGCCTTGTCGGCGCCAAAGGGCAGCAGCACCACCTGGGGCAGGGAAGCAGGGCGCGGGTATACAAGCGGGGTGAGGGAAGAGCGTAGTCTTAGCGCAGGACCGCGGCCTCCCCTTGCGGTCGCCCCCGGCCCATCAGCACCCTGCACTGCATGCCCCTCGCTCCCTGCTGCCTTTGCTCGACCCCTGCCCCCCGGCCCCTGCTGCCCTCATCCCCTGCTGCCCTCGCTCAGCTCCTGCGCCTCACCCCTGCCTCCAGTGCAACCTCCTCCCCCACCCGCCGCCCTTCGACCCCCACCTGCAGCTCGCAGGGCTCGCTCTTGAGCGCCGCCGCGTCCGCCCCAAGCCTGGCCAGCGCCGCCGCCCCCTCGCTGCCGTCCTCCAGCTCGGCGGCCGTCACCGACATGAGCACCGTGTCCACCACCGCCTAGGGAGGAAGGAAGGGGGATGAGGGAGGCGGCGTGCGGGCATGGTGGGCGCTCCGGCTCAAGCCCGCAAGACCCAGCGCGAAAACGCAAGGGGCAGGACCGGGGTGGGGTGCGGGAGGGGGCCGAGCGGCACGGGGCGGCGTGCAGGCACGGCCCACCCTGGGAGCCACCCCAGCCCCCGCCCCTCATGCGGCCGGGGCCAGGGCAGCCCAGCCCGCACTGCAGCGCACCGTCGTGTCAGCGCTGCCCTGACAGCCTGCCCTGAACCACGAACACCCCGCCCCGGCCCCCCGGCGCCCCACGGCTTCCCCGCCCCCACCTGCATGTCGCCGGCCGCCGCCAGGAAGGCCTCGCGGGCGTCCTTGCAGCCGTCCTCGCCTAACAGTGGGGGGAAGGGCAGTGGACAGACGGCATGGTTGATCGAGTGGGGAGTAGGAGGGGCCAAGGGCCGCCCAGCCCTTGGCGCGCGCCTTCCCTCCTCCCCTCCCTGCCTGCTGCCATCTTCCTGTCCATTTGCCGTGTTCCCCCACTGGCTCCCCTCGCCCCTCTCTGCCCACCCGGGCCGTGCAGGCCCAGCAGCGCCATGTCCTCGCGAGCCTCCAGAGCCGCCAGCTCGCCCAGGCCCTCCACCTGGGAGGGGGGAAGGGAGGCGTGGCGGCGAGGCAGGCGCAAGGGTTGGCCCAGCTGACGACAGGCCGCCTGTCCCCGGGGCCGACCGCTGCGGCCACCCCAGCATGCCAGCTACGGAACCACCACCGCGGCTCCAGCTACGGAACCACCACCGCGGCCCCAGCTACGGAACCACCACCGCGGCCCCAGCCCGGCCGCTCCCCGCCAACTGCACGCCCCACCTGCCGCACAAACTCCCACGCCGGCGGGCCCGGCGGCGCCTTGGCCTCAGCCTTGCCGCCCGCCTGCTTGCCGCCGGCGCCGCCTCCCGCCCCCGCTGCGCTGTATGTGGCCAGGTGGGCCAGCAGCGCGGGGGGCTTGAGGTCGCCCGAGTAGGGCTCGCGGGTGCCGTCGGGCTGGGGGGAGGGGGTGGGAGGGAATGTGGGCGGATGGGAAAGAAGGTACGTTAAGAGTGATGACGCGTCACACAACAACACAGTCACATTGCCTCCGCCCTTGACCCAGGCCCCCGGTGCCTGGCTCGTTGCCGCGCCACGGAGAGCCGCCCCGCGCCAGCAACCGCTGCCCGCCCGGTCGCCTGAGCTGCCATGATGCGCGAGGCAGCGCCCCCATCGGCCCCTGCTGCACCTCCCCACGGCCCCCCCCGGCTCCCTCCTCCCACCTTGACCACCACCAGCGCCGGCAGCTGGCCCACACCAAACTCGGCCGCCAGCGCCTCGCCGCCGCTGCTGCCCGCCGCCAGCACCTGCGCGAAGGCCAGCCCCGCCCGCAGCTGCAGCGACAGCGCCTTGTACAGCGTGGTGGCCTCGTCCTTGGCCGTGAACAGCAGCACCTGTGGCAGCAGCAGGAGGGTGTGTGTGGGGGGAGTGAAGGTACCGGTAGGGGACAGGCCGGGGACGGGCCGCCCCTGCCCTCAGGCGTCCCTCCCTCTGCGCCCCGCCCTTCAGTAGTCCCTCTGTTCGCCCCTACGCCCCTGGCGCCCCGCCCCACCTGCGCCTTGCCGGCTGCCTTCTCGCCAAAGGCCTCCAGGTCATCCTTGCTGCCCAGGCGGGTGATGGCGGCGTCCGTGAGCAGGCCCGTCACCGCCTCGGCGATGGGCTTGGCGGTGCGGGGGCCTGGCGGGAGGGCGGGTGGGGGCGGGGGCCGTGCAATTCGAGGCAGGGCGCCACGGTGAGGGCGTTGGGTGAGGGGGGTTCGCCACCGCTGCTTGCAACTTCCTCGCTCACTCGCCAACAAGCCCTCCCAGCCCTGCACACCACCCTGTCCTCCGTTTTCTCCCCGCCCTCTCTCTCCCTGCCCCAATCCCCCTCACCCTCGTAGTCCACCGCCTCCTTGCTCAGCTCATTGGTGTAGGGGTTCTTGGTCTTGTCGGGACCGAACAGCTGTGGGGCAGGGGGGCATGGGAGCGAGCGGGAGGGCGAGAAGGGCGCGGCAGGCCAGGGGGCGCGGCCGACAGCGCTGGGCAGCAGGGCGCGGGTGGCGGTGGCCAGCAATCATGCTGCTTTCCCCTTTCCCACCTCCCCTGGGCACCCTGCCATGGCCCCGGCGGCGGCTCCCCTGCGGCCCAGGCTGCCTAGGGCCCGCTGCCCTGCTGCCCCGCAGCGCCCACCTTGAGTGTGGGGAAGCCCCGGATGCCGAACTTGGAGCACAGCCGCTTGTTGCCGGCGGCGTCGCAGTCCACCGCACCCACCAGGGCCAGGCCCTGCAGGGGCAGCCAGGGCCGCGGCCGGCGGGGCGCAGCGTCATGGGGGTTTCCAGGATGGGGCGCACGAGGCGATGCGGTAAGGGGGCCGGGCGCTGAGGCCAGGCCATTGTTGCTGAGTGCCCTCCCTTCAGTGCCTGTCAGTGACGTATCATGTACCACGTCATACCCTAGCCCGCCTCCCCTCTAACCCTCCCCTCAAACACCCAGACGCACGCGCGCACGCCCACCAGCAGCACCAGCCCGCACCTGAAGGTTGGAGGCCACCTTCTTGAACTGGGGCGCCAGGGACTGGCAGTGGCCGCACCAGGGTGCGTAGAACTGCGGGGCAGCGGCAGCAGCGGACAGCAGTCGAGCGGGCGTGGATGGGCTGGTGTCGTGTGCCGGGAGCCGTTCGCGCATAGCGTCCCAACGGGGCAGGGGCCAGCGCTGATGAACATGAGCCCTATTGCCGTGCAGCTGCGCGAGGTATGACCGCTTGTCCTCAAGCACGTCTCACCTCCACCTGCGCGGAGGGCCCGGAGGGGGTAGGGGTGGGTGGGTGTGAGCATGCCGCAGCTCGACAAGTAGCCACATGACAAGATCATCAACAGCATGTACAAGGCAGAACAATCCGACTGTGGCGCTGTGGTTTTGTGGAGTTGCCTGTGGCGACACCGTGTCCCGCGATGCCATGCAGCCCGGCAAACGTGTGGCAACAAGCCCGTCAAGTGGATCTGATCAATTTATTGACTCTGGCGCTTTGACAGCTCAGCTCACCACTGCTACGCCGTCAGAGCTACTAACGAGTGCATCAAAGTTCTTTTCCGTGAGCTCCACCACGGCGTCGCTCTTGCTGTAGAGTCCATAAGCAGACTTGCTAGCAGCGACTAGCATGAGGAGCATCGCAACGACCGGCGCAAGTAGTCGCGCCATGGCGATGCTTCGCCGCGTTGGCGCAGTATGTCACGCACCTAAACCTGGTGGACTGCTGACTACGCTATACACAGCGGCGTTTCTGCGGATACGCCCCATCAACAGAAGGTTCGCTCCATGCGACACGTACCCCGAAATAGAGTTTCCAGCCCCCGATGGATCACCCGCGGCGATAAGCCGCCAGGGCCAACCGCCTCGCGAGGAGTTCGTTCGGCTGCTGCGCGAGCGGTATGCGCGGCACGTGGTCATCATCAACGAGTGCCGCACCTCGCAGGTACGAAGGCTGTTGGGGTGGGCGGTGGCGTAAAAAGTGCATGACTGCTGGAAAGGTAGCATGAGGTGCTTGCTCAAAGCCTCACGGAGCGTGCGCGGCCCCTGCCCTACGCCCCAGGTCTGCAACAACTGC
>BDDC01000573.1:26201-40378 GCA_001662425.1 Chlamydomonas sphaeroides
TCGAGGCTGCGGCACGTCATGGAGTATGTGTCGCGGGGCTTTAGGTGGATGTCTGGGCGGCCGGGTGAATGGGTAACTTCACCAGCAGCGGGACTACGCGGTAATAACACGGGCAGCGTACTGGGTAACTATCACCAGCAGCGGGACTGTGCGGTAGTAACGCAGGCAGGCGGACCCTCACGCCGCCGCAATGGCCGCATGCGATTGGGCGCGCCCTGCTGGAGCCCGCCTGCCCCCCTGCCGTTGCCGTTGCTGCCGCGGCGGGCCGGGGTCGTGAAACCATGACCGTTGGTGCACCGCCTCCTGACCCTATCGCGCGAGGGATGATCGGCCCTTCCGTGACCTCCGTGGGCCTGCCGCTGCAACCCATTCGAACCAGGATGTGGGGAACCTTCAGGTCCGCCTCCTGGTTCCAAGCGTGCACGCCCATCCCTTCTGTTCTGCGGCCGGCCCCACCCCCAGCACCATTCCCAGTAACCGCCGACCCATGCACAGTGCGCCGGCCATGCAGCCTTGGTCACTGTGTGCGCTGCCTTGTCCGCATCCATTCCTATACTACCCACAAACACGTCAGCCACTACACCGCCTCTTGATCGGCCGCTGGCGCGGGATGCCCTTAGGAGCTCGTCTGCACCATCCCTGTTGCCGACACGGTTCGCTGAGTTCCGGATGCTGACTACGTTCACCGTTTTCTCACCCCGATTGATAGTTAATGATAAACTAGAACGAAGTCAAAGAAGGAGTGATAGGTTCGCTCCCGGTTGCGTGCGGGGATGGGCTTGGGCGCCGCGCCAGCGGCCCCCAATGCAGCACTGTAACAGCCGCTCTCGTCATCGCCGCCACACCAGCACGGACCAGCTATACCATATCTTTTGGTGTGTGTGTGTGGGGGTCCTTCCGCCGCTGCTGCTCGCATTGCTGGTTGCCACTACCGATTGCCTCAACCCCTAACCTCTTGGTCGGAGAGTCGGGTGTAACCCTACCTGTTCATTCAAGCTCCAACAACCTGCACTGCCCGGGGCTGCAAGCCGCAGCATCAATGTCTACGAAGGCTTAGTCTTGGGTGCTGCGGAGTCACAGAGTGCGGCCCCGGAAGGACTCCAAGGATGCGGCAGCGGCCAGGCGGCGATGGGCCGGGCGGCGGAGGCGGAGGGGGTGGTAGCGGCCGCCACAAGCGGCCGCGACATAATGAGAGCGGCAGCAGCGGCGGCGTGCGTTCAGAAATGCGGTCCTGCCCTGGAGGCAGTTCGGGCGGCTATATATGTCCAGCCCGTGGGGTGAGGGCACGGAGATTCGGTGCGCCCCAGCCAGACCCCTGACATGGTCCCAGATACTCCTATTCTGACTTCGTTCTAGTTTATCATGAACGCATTATGATCGACGGTGTGCGTCTGGCCTGGATGGCCTCTTTTGGGGCCGGGCCATGTACACATGCGGCACGCGCAGCTGGGGCAGGTTTGTCGAGTGCTCGCTTACAGGTCACCAGGTCATCGTTATGTTTGCCAGCTTATCCAGGAGAGCCGCATCAATGGTAGCCAGGGGTGCAGTTAGGCCCGCCTTAGCTTTTAAGCAAATTCCAATCACGACAAAAGCGGGCGCTGCATTTGGCAGCAACCCAGAAGTCATCAGTCCTCAGCGCTGGCAGCATTGGCGGCCTTGCTTGGCCTCCACGTGCTCGCAAAGCGAGGTACCCGCGGAGGCAGCAACATTGCGACCGCCAGCCACCGTATGTCACACACCCTACATTGTGGCCTATCCAAGCGACAAAAAATAGCGTGAGGCCGCTGCGCGGCAGCGGCGCACAAGGAGGAGACAGGGGCATGGCACGTGCCAACCACCAAAGCACTACTACGCCCAGGCAACACAACAGCACAATGACTGCCGACCGCAGACGTTTAGGAAAGGGCAAACGGACATCTGCCGACCAAGAAATGGGGATCAAGATCTGCTGCCCAGTCACGCCGCCGGGGCGGACAAGGGGCACTAAAGCGGCGAGGGCCATGCGCGGCCCTTCGCTCCACAGTACGGCAAAGCTCAGTGGCAGGTCGGACACCAGCTAGGCGACCGCAGCAGCCCGGCAAGCAAGGCACCCAAGGCAATCCTAAGCAACACCCCACGGCCGCAGCAGAATTGTGCACGCAACCCGCTTGCCGCTCACCGCAGCGGTACCGTCAGCTTGCCACGCGCCGACACCCACAAACGCCTGCATCCGGATCCCTGACACCCAGGACGGCCCAACATTAATTGACTACGAAAGGGATGGGCAGCGGTGTTGTATGCCAGCTGGTCGCCGTGCACAAGGCCACGATGGCGCCAGGTACTCCGCAGCCAAGCTCGCCTCGTGGGGCAGCATGTCGGCAAGACATCAACACATGGCCGTTGGGCCCATCGGCAGCACACCACTGCCCCTGCGACCGACACAACGGGCCTCGTGCTCCTCGCAACGCTTCGAGTCCAGCAGTTCACCACTGGCCACATGGCCATCAGTCAGCAGTTCGCAGCGACACTGAAGCACCGCCTGTGGGCGCTTGTAGGGTACAGCATCCAGTGTGCTTCCAGCGCGCACATCATATACCCTGCTGCCGAACATCTCTGCTATCCTTCGTGACCTCCTTGGTCCTTGCTGACCTCCTCTCACTATACCGCATCCGCGGCCACCGCCGCTCACTGTGTCGCCATCATACCCACGGCCAGTCCTCCTTCGCAACCCGCGCCCCGACCAGCCTCGCCGCCACCTAGCGTGGCGAAACCAAACGGCGCACCCGCCTGCGCCGGAGGGCACACCTCCGCCGCTGGAGGAGCAGTCGCCGCCGCGACGTGGCCCGGCCCCTGCTGGCTGCTGCCGTGCTGCACCGGCAGCGGCATGCCGGGGTAGGGCGCTGGGTGGTACGGCGCGGGCCGGGCGAAGGGGGCACCATAGGGGTGGTAGGCCCTCATGTAGGCCTTGGCCGGGGTGGGCGGCAGGCAGGGCGTACAGCCGTCCGCCGCAGCCGTGGGCGGGGCCGGGGCCGAGGCCAGGGCCGGGGCCTGAACCTGCCCTGTCGCCGAGCCGGGGGCTCCTGGCAGGCTGGGCAGCGCCGGCAGCCGCCGCAGCCGCAGCGGCCGGCCGTGCATGGCGCCGTGGTGGTAGGGCACCGCCAAGGGCACCGCTCCGTACGGCATGTACGGCATTGGCCCGTGGTGTCCCCCGTACGGCGGAGGGTACGACATTACCCACTGTACACCGCCGGGCGGAGGCCGCTGTGCGTGCAGCCCGGGCGCAGCGGAGGCCGCGCCGTCGGGGGCCCTAGGGGACTGCGCCATCGACGCTGGCAGCGCCGGCGCCTTGACAGGCGTCGCCAGCGGAGCCGCGCAGTCAGCCTGGGCTGGCGCAGCGGGATACTGCCACGCCGGCGGCTGGCTGCCAGTGCCTGCTGGCGCCGGCGGCTCTCCCCCGCCGCAGCTCGAGCTGCTGTGGCTGCCCAGGGAGTCTAGCGCCGCCCGCCCGCCGCCGCACCGCTGCTGCTGCGCCTCCTGCTGCCCCGCATCGCACGGCGCCGCATGCTGAGATAGCTCCGCCCACTCCCAGCCCGCGGTGACGGCGGCCTCGCCGTACATGCCAGCCACCGACAGCACAAGGGCGCCGGCGCCGGGGGCCGGAGCGGGTCCGGGCGCAGGCGCTGCCTGTGGCTGGTTAGCGCCGGCGTCCGAGGGGAGGGGCGGCGCCTCGTGCCACCAGCCGTGCTGCGGAGGCAGCTGCGGGTGGCCTGCGGCGGGCGCCCGGGCGGCGCATGCAGCGGCCGCTGGCGCCCAGGGGTCCGGCTGCTGGGGGTCAGCGGCGGGGGCCAGGCCGCCCGCAGCGGGGCCAGCGCCCCCGGCCAGGCCAAGGGCGGCGGCGGCGGCTGTGTTGGATGGGCAGCGGCGGCGCTGAGGGGCCTGCGGCTCTGCTGCTGCCGGGAGGGGGCCCGTGGTGGGCTGCCAGTGCTGCTGCTGCTGCTGCTGCTGCTGGTCATGGGTGTGGCTGGGACAGCGCGCGGGCGCCGCGCAGGGCTCGGACGCAGCATCGGGCTGCAGCTGCCGGGCTCGGGGGACCGGCGGCTCGGCAGCGGTTAAGCTGCCCGAGGAGGCGGGGCCGCAGGGGTCGCTGTGCAGGCCCGTCAGCACGGCCGGCAGGTGCAGGTCCAAGGGGCTGCCCGTGGTGCTGCCGCAAGCCACGAAGTCCATGGCAACCGCCTCCGGCACGAGCATGTCGTCGTCGGCCCCGCCGCGCAGGTCGTCGAACACCTGCGCCCAGAAGTCGGCCGCCGTGGCTGGCGAGGGGAAGTCGGCGTCGGTGTGGATGCCGCACGCAGGCCCGGTGGCGGGCGCTCCGGCCTCGGCGGTGCTGTGCAGGTCGTTCAGGCTGACGCCCTTGCCAGCGGCGACGTCGGGGCTCGCGGCCGCGGGAGCGGAGGGAAGTGTCGAGTGACGTCGCGAGTACGTATCCAGGTCGCCACCGCCAAGAGAGCTGGCACGATTGCCGTCAGTATCCGACCTGCATGTAATTTGTATAGCCGGGTTCAGTAAAACGGTCGGTGTGAGCTGGCGAACGATGATCGCGCTGCGGCTTTCAGCTGGCTTGGCGACGTGACGTTTCGTAGTACTCAATTGTAGTGCGCCTCAAACAAGTCTACATCCATAGTGCGCCGGGCAGGTAGCGGTGCTCGTGCGTCGCTGGCAAGTTGACAGGCATCCAGGCTGCCCCTATCGACGACAGTGCGCCACCGCTCGACACGCTGTCATGCTGATCTACGTTCGGTTTGCGCCTTACCTGCATCTGGGCTGTGTCGCCGGTTCCGCTTGTGCAGCCAGGTGTACCGAGAGCGACGCGTGCAGCCGACGCAGCTCATCAAGCTGAGAAGTCAGCATGGAGACCTCACTCGACAACTGCGATAGCCGCCCCTCCAGCACACGAATCGCCTTGTGCGAACCGGCGTCCTCGTCGCCCGACGCCCACTCAGAGCGCTTCCGCTTGCCGTGGCCCATTGGCGACGGTGACGGCGGCAAGTAGTTCTCCAGCGATTGATGCAGGACTATCCCGTGATCGCGCCACAGGCGTGCACGTTTCTGCAATTCTCGTCGTCGGCGATTGTAAGTTGATGACCCTCGATGCAATGGAGGGGCAAGCAACGTATCCTAGTACGTACAGGCAAAAATTGTAGCCGGAAGTGCAGTGGACACGCGCGTTCGAGTAACACCCGTGGGCCGCGGCATCGCGATCGCTGGCACATCAGCAGCATAGCCCCGCTCTGTTCCCAAGTATAACACGTACTATAAGCTTTAATGCCGATGTCACCCCGGGACTACTTCTTGGTGGTGACAGGTAAGCGCCTTGCCAGGTGGCGGGCGCGGTCAGACTGGAATATAGAATCCGAAACCCTCCGGAACTCCCGAGCACGCCACACAAGCTCACCACAGGCTTACCTCCAGTGAGGCGGAGTCACTTACAACGATGCTTGCATAATAAGCTGGCGTACAACATTCAAGTGCCGAATGCGCCGACACAGGTTCGCGAGCAGTCTGCACTCTGCAGTCGGCTGCCACCATCGCAAGGAGGACCTCATGATTGCGTAACACAACGTTTCCAGGGGCTGGTGGTCTGTAATGTGATAACGCCGGACACCGCGCTGCCTTCGCGAAGGTCGCCAGGGTCGTCTCACACTCGGGCCCCGCTGACGTTTTCGGTGCGCCTGCTGTGTTTGTGCCTTTGACGCCCTGGTGGGATCTGAGTGAACGTGGCATGCGCATGTGCTCGGTTGCGCTGGTAGCGCTGATTGAAGGTGTCTGACGCGACCCCCGGGTCCTGCATCCGGGTGCCCGACCTGCGGGTATGGTGGAGCTTAGTTATGCCTTTGCTGCGTCGCTTATCGCCTTCTTCTGTCTGCTGCAATTATTATATTGTTGGCCTGATTTTGGTTGTACGCCCTTACCCTTCCTCCGGTCGCTCTTCGCCATCCACGTCGCGCTGGTCCCCTGGTGGTATTCTTCTCTTACTCCAGGTCGGCAACCGGGGCGGGTTGGGATTCTCCGCATAGCTTCGGCTTTAGTCTCCGGAGCCGAGGCCGGTGCTGGCACGTGCTGGCTGACGCTGACTACACACATGACCAAGCTGACTTCAAAAGCCGACTTCGCTGGTGACCAAGGGCACGCTGGAAAGTGCTCCGAAGCAGAACAGGAGCGCGGCGGTGGCTGGTGCTGAGATGACCAGGCCGACCTGCTGGACCGCGCCACGGAGGGCTGCGACCTGCCGGGCCCGAGCCATGTGGTGGCGGCCCACTACTCCAACCTCGCAGCCGACGTTGACGACCCGTCATGTACTAGTCCCGACTTGGGGGAGTCAAGAGATCCCGATACAATCGAAGGGGCCGAGCCTTAGGCGAGGGCCACCTGTGCGGCACCCCATCAGGGCACGCACAGGACCTTAACCCTGGCACAGAGACCAAGAGAGGGGAAACCCCAGGGGAAGGCCATAGGGCTGGAGTAAGCCTGTAAGGCGTGTCGTCACAACACCGACATCGTGCCAAGCCTGTTCTCGGCCCTGCCGCACGCGGCCATCAGCGCCTCCCCCGACTGGGCCGCCAAGGTGCTGTGGCTGCAGGAAGTGCTGCACTACCCCCTGGGCCTGGCAGAGGACGTGGGCGACCGACCCCTGCTACGCGGTCGCGCGTCACGGAAGCGGTCTCCCCGACGCGCCGCAGCGGCTGGCGTGGCTGCAAGCACGCGGCTTTGTGCTGCAATGGGAGCGGTGCACCGAGGCAGCCGCCAGCAGCGGCAACACGCCAGTGCTCCGCTACCTGCTGGAGCTGCCACAGGCGGCCCCACACAAGCTGGCCAGCGTGCTGGCCAGCAGGGCAGCCACTTGCGGCAGCCGGCCGTCGCTGCGGCTGCTGGCTGATCACGGGCTTGCGGCAGATTCGCTGCAGCTGCTGCTGGCCGCAGCGCACGGCACGGTCCGCTACGAGCAGGTTGGCCCCCTGCCGCAGCGCCGCGCCGTGGCGGCCTGGCTGCTGGAGGCGCGGCTCAAGGCGCGGCTGCCGCACCGAGCGGCGCAGGGGCTGACGGAGCAGCAGCGGCTCAAGCTGGCGGCGGCGGTGGCCAGCTTCGGCAGCGCTCAGCTCATGGCAAGGCTTGAACAGGTGCTGCAGCAGCCGGCTAGCCTGGCAGCGGCCGGCCAGGCAGCGGCTGCAGGTGTCGGAGTTGCTGCCGGCGGTGACGTTGTGAGAGAGGGCGCCGGGGCCGTGGCCCGGCCGGCGCTGTGGGCTTCGGGGGGCCGTGGAGGCAGCTGCCAAGGCCGGGTGCGAGCAGGCGCTGCATTGGCTGGTCACGCATCGTGGAGCGCCGTGGCCGGCAGGGGGCGATCGGGGCGAGGTCAGCAGCATGGGAGATGCAACAGCTGCGTAGATGCCAGGGGCAAAACAGAAGCTGGCGATGGCCGCTCTGGGCATGCGGCTAGGAAGAGTTCGCCCGGTATGTTTTGCATGTGTATCGGGTGTCTGTGCTGCTCCTGACGCCGCGTACATGCCCTGCCCCCGCACTCCGACACAAACTTTCAGGCCGAGGGCACCGCCCTTTGCAAGTCCGCCTACGACGGGGGCGACCTGTCCACGCTGCAAGCACTCGCGCGGATGGGCTGCCCCTGGGGCCCGCCCGGCGGTGTCTTCAGGGCGGCCGTCGGCTGCAGCCCCGCGGAGGGCCCCCAGCAACTGACCTCGCTGCTGGTCCTGCTGCTGGAGCAGGGCTCCCCGCCCGACTGTGAGGCGGCGCGCGCCGATGGCTGCAGAGCAGGACGGCCGTGCCGCGGGGCTGGCGGCTGCATTGGGCCGGGCCCTGCAGTGCCAGCAGGAGCTGGCCGTGGCTGCGGCCGCGGAGCAGCGCGCAGAGGCCGCACCAAGCCTAGCCGAGCCTGCAGCGGTGGCGGTCGCGGATGGCGCTGTTGTGTCCGACCCCGAGCTGCAGATGCGGTGAGGGCCGGGGGGCCTTGGAGGGGCGTGGGTCCCAACGCATGAAGGCGCTCAGTGAGGTGGGCGACCGCTGGCGGCGCTTAGTTTTGGGCCGTGGGGCGGGGGCGCGGGGCGCACCTGCGGCGTGGCCTCCCACTCCGCCTCATGCCAAGCCACCTGCCCCCTGGGCCCTGCTCCGGCGCCGCAATCCCACACGCCCCACCGCAGCTGCGAGGCGCCAGCAGTGCGACCGCTGACGTGGAGGCTGCCGGCGGTGGCACCGAGGCCAGGGTTGTGGTGGACCAGGGAGCAGACGAGGGTCTGCTGGAGCTGCAGGTTTGATGTTGGCGCATTGAGACGGGCGGGCATGGCGCCTGGCGGGGTGGCGCTGGGCACGGGTTGCGCGGCGCCCGGACGGGTTCGGATCCCCTTGCATGCGGCCTACCGCGCCCTGGAGCAGCCGGCCACTCGTGGTGGCGGCCGACCGGCGGCCGGCCTCAACCTCGGTCCCTGCGTGCACCCATATTCGCCCGCGCGCTGCCAGGCGCTGCAGGTGGTGCTGCAGGCCCAGCTGGAGAAGGGGCTGAGGGTGGCGGCGGCGGCGAGGGCCAGAACGGCGGGGCGGGGCGCTCTGCCGTGAGCGGCCCTGGCCCGACACCGGGCGGCGCTGCGGGCGGTGCAGCTGGGTGCGACATAGCTCAAGGTGGCTGGGGCGAGTGGGGCAGAGGGGCGCCAGGTAGGCAGGGAGGGCGGTGGGGTTGTTGCGCTTGGGCGCTCAACACAGCGTGTCGCTCGCGCCAAACGGCTGCATGCCGGGCTACATGTGTCTGCGAAGCCTGCCCTGGGCTGACGCTGCCCCTGCCTCGCCCCGCTTCAGGCTAGCCTGGATGCCACCGCGGCGGACGAGTAGCCTGGGCTGCTGTGTGCGCTACGGCCATCGTAAAGGACGGCAGAAGCCCGAGGGACAGCCGCTTGGCTGCGGTCAGGGGGTTCGACGCCGGGCACAGTCTTGCCAAGGGGCGAGCCTGTCGGTGCCTGCGGTGTGGCACGACTGGCGGGACGGTAGCGCGCGTTTGACGCCAGGGCAAGCCGGTCGCGTTGCGCTAGGGCGCAAGGGCGGCTGGGGGTTCGGCAGGGCGTGAAGTGGGCGGAAGCGCGCCGTGCAGTACCAGGACCAGGGGGAGGCACGGGGAGGCTGGCACGGGCACGGCACGGGATGCTGGATTGTGCCTGAAGTCTACGTGGGTTGGTAGCCTGACACTTAGCATGTGCATGGATACCGAATGCTGGGAACGCCATGGGTGCTGCAAGCTCGGGTGAGACGGGTTGTGCCTTGTTATATGGCATCGCAGGACCATGCTTGGGCTGTTGGAGCCCGGTTTGGCTGGCGTACTGAGTTGAGCAAAAGTAGTCGATCAGCCCCTGCATTCTATACACTGATGGTGTTGCAGGTGACACCCGCGCAGGAGTTATCGAATAAAATCGCGAGTGCCAGAGCGTGGGAGCAGCCGACGATGGCACCGGGATGGCTGGGGTTGTACCAGCGAAACACCGTGTCGCAGCCGGGCATCTCGCTCCGTCGCTGCACCAGGGCCACTAAGCATTGCTGAAGCTCTGCAATGATCTGATTTTCAGGTTTCTGAGCACGCGTAATAAAATTAGCGCGATTCTGCCGAAAACTTGCAGCCGAGCCACTGCCAATGCACTTGCTGAACACTGTGCTGTGGCGCTGAAGCGAAGCCCACCGACATAAGATAACCGTTTAGGACTCTGCAGCATGTTCACGACCGGGGCGCTGGACTTCGCCGCGGCGTGCGCCCGCGGCGCACTGCCATATGCCGGGACATTCCGGTAAACACGCATGTGTGGTCCTAATGCGTGAGGGCGTGTATGGCGTGCTGGTCTCCACGGCGACGCGCCTCTTCGTGACGTCCCGCAGGCTCCTCGGCGCCGTTTGCAAGCCTCGGTACTTTGCTGCCGCGTCATCCGCCGCCTTCGATGTTTGTGATGTCGGGGAGGCGTGCACCGCCGAAGCTGGGCCTGCTGCTGCCCCCGGTGGTCGGAGTGCGGGGCCCAGCCCTGAGCTGCGGCCCGCGTGGGGCTTCCGCGCCTTGCAAGGTCGCACGGCGCAGGACCTAGCGGCCGCCCCTCCCAGTCACCACAGCTGCGGACAAGCAGACCCTGGGACGTCGGCCTCGCGACCCCGAGCAGACCTGCCCACGGCCACGCCTGCACCCGCACTCGCAGCGACGTGCTCGGCGCTGCTCGGCGGCAGCGTCCTGCACTGCCGCACCCGCAGCCCAGCGCCAGGGCGCCAGTCTCAGGCCTCGGCCTTTAGCACCTCTGCCTCCTGCGCCGCCTCAGCCTCCACCTCCTCTGCGGCCTCCGCTCCCCAAGCCCGGCCCGGCCGCTCCGTGGACCCGCGCGAGGCCGCCAAGTTCGCCGCCATGGCCGCCGAGTGGTGGGACCCCGCGGGCCCCTTTGCACCGCTGCATGCGCTGAACAGCGCGCGGGTGCGCTACGTGAGGCACAGCCTGGCGGCGGCGCTGGGCAGGGACGCGGGGGCGCCGCGGCCGCTCGAGGGTGAGGGGCGGCGAGGCGGAGCGTTGGCCGTGCCAGAAAGCACCAGCAGGCGGCGGCTGAAGGCTCGCGCGGTCTGGAGGCCGGCAGATTGATGATCGGCAAGAGCGCATGCAAGCCCTCCATGCTCTCCATGCCCTCCAAGCCCTCCATGCCCTCCATGCCCTCCATGCCCTCCATGCCCTCCAAGCCCTCCATGCCCTCCATGCCCTCCATGCCCTCCATGCCCTCCATGCCCTCCATGCCCTTTCCCGCTTGCCTCTCGCCCAGGCCTGCGGCTGCTGGACGTGGGCTGCGGCGGCGGCATCCTGGCGGAGGCGCTGGCCCGGCTGGGCGCCGACGTGACGGGCATTGACGTGACGGCCGACAATGTGGCGGCGGCCCGCGCGCACCTGGCGGGCCTGGGGGACGGGCAGCTGGCGGGCAGGCTGCGGTGAGCGGGCCCCGGGGGGCGGCAGGGCCGGCAGGGGCGGCAGAAGGCCCTAGTGTTGTTAGAAGGCCTGCGCGCATGGCTGCTGTGTGAGTGCTGCCCCTCGCTCCCCGCTCCTCGCCCGCCGCCCGCCCCAGCTACGAGGCGGCGTCTGCGGAGGAGCTGGCAGCCCGCGGGCCGGCCGCCGCTTCGTTCGATGCCGTAATCGCCAGCGAGGTGCGGCGCCGAGGGGGGTCCGCTGCCGCACGGGGTTGTCCGCGGGGCGGCTGTGCGGTTGGGCGGTGCGGCTCCTGCCGCCATGCGCCTGCAGCCCCTGCTGCCCTCACAACAGGACCCCTCCGCTGGCCCCCTGCCCCCCTGCCATGGGATTTGCTGTCTGTCCTCGCCACCTCTCTACCCATCATGTACCCTCCCTCATCTCCTGCTGCCCCCCTTCCCTCCCCTTTGCCCCGCCCGCCCCCCAGGTCCTGGAGCACGTCAGCCGGCCGCACGAGCTGCTGGGCGTGCTGGCCTCGCTGCTGGCGCCCCCGGGCCAGCAGCCGGGCGCGGCGGTGGTGGTGTCCACACTCAACAGGCGCGGCGGGGGGGGCGCCAAAGGAGCGGACCGGAGTAGCGGCAGCAGCGGGGTGGGGACAGACCCCAGGTCCGCGCCCGCGCCGAATCCGTCGCTCTGGATTGCCGGTCGGGGCGCTCCGTGGTGACCTCCAGTGGCACGGACACCCTGTCAGCCGCCGCGGCAGCTCAGCCCCGCCCCGCTGCTTCACTCCCTGCCCACCCCCCCTTCCCCGCCGCAGGACGCCCGCATCGTGGGCTGTGGCGGTGGCGGGCGCCGAGTACGTGGCGCGGGTGGTGCCGGTGGGCACCCACCACTGGCACAAGTTCGTGACGCCGCAGGAGCTGGCGCTCATGGCGGGTGGGGCGGGGCAGGGGGCCGGGACCCGGGGGCCGGGATGAGGGTCTGCTGGGGCATGGGGGTTTGGGGCTGCCGTGGAATCCCTGTGGCTCGCCCGCCCACCCCTGCCTCCCTGGCGGCCCCTTCGCTCGTGCCCCACGCTGCCGCCCCGCAGACGGTGCGGGGCTGCGGCTGTGGCACGCAGCCGGCATGGCGCCCTCCGGCCCCCGCCTCAGCTGGCGCCTAGTGCCGGGGCTGGAGGTCAACTACATCGCCACCCTGTTGCGGGCGGGCTGGGCGGAGAGGGAGAGGCCGGCGCCGGGCGAGCAGTTGCCGGTGCTGCAGCGGTGAGGCGGGAGGGCGGCGAGGCGGCGAGGCGGCGAGGCGGCGAGGCGGCGAGGCGGGAGACGCAGCACGGCCTGGCGCGCTGGCTTGCCCCTGGTGCTGCGGCTGGCTGGCATGCGTTCTGTGCGAGGCCTGCAAGGTTGAGGTGCTGGTGGGCTAGTGTTGTAACCCCACAGCGACGAGGGCGTGAGAGCTGCCGTGCACGCCAGAGAGGCGGTGCCTGTAGACCTGTCGAGACAGGCGCCAACCAAGACAGCGAGGTGTCCGCTGGGCCACGGGCTCGCGCAGGGCCTCCAAATTACCTACGTTGCGGGCGGGCAAATGGGCATTTCTGCAGCTGGTTGAACCCACTTGACTTGCCGGCGCATAAGTTCCTACGCAAAGTAATCTTGTCCGCGTTCTGCGCATAGCTGGTGGTGTTGGCGCCTGCCGGCGGGCGGGCGGGGCACAGCGGGATCCTGCAGGAACGTGTGTGTGTTTTCAGCCCATGGACATGTACTGTGCGCGCATACAGCTGCTGCGAACGTACGGTCTTCATCATACCTGGAAGTGTAGCCGCCCGTGTTGTGACTCAACCTTCGGCGCGCAGATCCTATAAAATGTCGTCGCCCATACCAGACGATGATGTAGGCGACGTTGAGGTGCCCGAGGCGCCTCCTCCGCCGCCTCCGCTAGACCCAGCCGTGATCGCGGAAGCGGAGAAGCACAAGGATGAAGCGAATGCAAACTTCAAGGGTAAGCCCTGCGCCTCCCGCTCTCCCGGGATCTTCTCTAGTGGCATCTGATAGCTACCAATGTTACGATGAGCCGAGACCTGCACAACGGCGCGCCTGCGCTCAGGGAAGCACTTCACGGCGGCAATCGACGGCTACACCAAGGCGATTGAGCTCAACCCCAAGTAAGCTGATTTCATCTAACTGTTACGCGCACAAGACCCTCGCTAGCGGGTAGGGTGGACCCAAGCACCGAAGCCCGACACCGTCACAGCTCCTGGCCTCCTACCTACCGGTATCCTACCCCGTGTCGTTGCCGCCCTACTCGCTGTCGCGGATCCCTGCAGCAACGCCATATACTGGTCCAACCGCGCTGCTGCGCACATCAAGCTTGAGAACTATGGGACGGCTGTGGCGGACGCTGAGAAGGCCACGGAGCTGGACCCTACTTACATCAAGGTGGCCGCAGCGGGGTTGGCGACGGGCGAGGGGAGCAGGCAGGAGTGGGGGCTACACGCGGCGTGGACCCTGTGAGGGCCACCTCCACTCCACGCCCACTCCTGCCCCTGTCCCGCCCCCTCCCTGCCCCGCCCGCGCCCCCCTGCAGGGCTACTACCGGCGCGGTGACGCCCACTTTGCGCTGGGCAAGTACAAGCTGGCGCTCAAGGACCTGCGCACGGTAGGGCAGCTGTGCAAAGCGGGAGGAGGGGGGCAGCGGCAGGAGGAGGCGGACCAGGCTGGCGGGGGGCAGCAGCCTCTGCCGACCTTGTAGGGGGGCTGCCTGCCAGTGCACAGGCCTGGGATGGCCGGCCCCGCTTGCTCTCCTTGCGGCTGGGGCCAAGGGATGGTGCTCGGCGGGAGGGGAAGGCGGCATACGGGTGTGCACGGCCGCTTGGGTGTCCCGTGGCTACCGCGTCCCACACCCGCTGGCGCGCTCGGCCCGGGCCCCTCCCTCCCTCCTCCTCAGGCCGCCAAGGTGGCCCCGCGGGACCCCGACCTGCGCAAGAAGCTGGCGGAGTGCGAGAAGGAGGTCGGGCTGGGGGCAGTCCAGGGGGGGGCGGGTGAAGGGCAGGGCAGGGCAGGGCAGGGGAAAGAGGCGCTTCAAGAGCGAAGGATTGGCGGCTGTCCAGAGAGGGGAGGCACGGAGCTGGCGATTTGGGGAGTGCTCGGGGACAGGGTATGGGCAGACCGTGGAGCGTTGGCCCAACCCCTGACTGACCTCTTGCGGCCGGGGGGCCCCTCCACACCCCCCCCCCCCC
>BDDC01000573.1:40731-51989 GCA_001662425.1 Chlamydomonas sphaeroides
CAAGCGGTTGCGGTTCGAGGAGGCGCTGGCGGTGCCGGTGAGCCCACAGGCCGGGCCGGGCAGAGGCCGAGGGGCGGCACGGCCCGCCTAAGGAGCACCATGACGGGCCATGTGGGCCGCCACCACGCTGGCCTGCTGCAGGACGCGGCCTCCGCCTTGCCGCCGCAGCTCGCGCTCCCCAGCCCCGTTGCTGTCCCTTCCCTTCCCCCCCAGGACGCGGAGGCTGTCTCGGTGCTGGCCACTCTGGACCTGTCCATGTATGAGCCGGTGGAGGAGGGCTACACGGGGCCGCGCATGGCGGGTGAGGGGGGAGAGGAGGTGGAGAGAAGGTGGAGGGGTCGTGGGGGCAGGTGGAGGGATGGTGGGGGAGGGGCGCATGCGAGGGCGGGAGCGGGGGCCAGGAGCGGGGCTGGACGGCCCCGGCTGCTGCCTCCCGGGACCCAGCCTTCCTCCCCGGCCCCGCCCGCATGCCTGCCTGCCTGCCTGCCGCCAGGCTCCCTGACCGAGGGCCTGACGGTGACGCTGGAGTTCGTGACGGGCATGCTGGAGGAGTTCAAGGCGCAGCGCCAGATACACAAGCGGTACGCCTTTGAGATTATCCGCCAGGTGAGGAGGGAAAGGACCGGGCAGGGGGAGGGGAAGAGGAGGCGGGCAGGAGGGGCTAGTCCACGTCAGCGAGGGGTGGCAGGTGTCGCAAGCAGCACTGCACCCAGCGCAGCGGCTGGGATGCGGTGGGTGGCCGGGCTCGCGAAGGCAAGGCCGAGTCCATGCTGGGCTGCCGGCCGCATGGCTGCGCGGCTCAAGCTCCCCTTTCCCGACACCCCCTTCCCACCCCCGCCCCTCCGCCCGCAGGCCCACGACCTGCTCCGCACGCTGCCCAGCCTGGTGGATGTGGCCATTGCGGACGAGGCGCACTTCACGGTAGGGGGGCAGAGGGGCGCGAGGGAGGGGGGCAGGGGCAGGGGCTCCTTGATGGCAGCCCATGCCCAAGGAAGGCGAGGGGAGGGACGAGGGGATGACAGAGGAGGTTTGGCAGCCACACAGCCGCACACCTGGCAGGGCCGGGAGGTCTGTTGGCTGGTAGGAGGGTGAGGGGAACATTGTGACTGGAAGGAGAGGGCTGCAGCAGAGGCAGCAGCGCCCAGCCGCCCGGCGGCGCACCGTACCATGCCTCCCGTCGCCCACTCTCACCGCATTCCCTGCCTGCTGTGATCACCCGCTCCCCCTCCCTCCCTCCCTCCCTGTCCTCCCCCCTTCCCCCCAGGTGTGCGGCGACGTGCACGGCCAGTTCTACGACCTGCTCAACATATGGCAGCTCAACGGACTGCCGTCACCCGACAACCCGTACCTGTTCAACGGTAGGACGGGGGGCCGGAGGCAGGGACGAGGGGGCAGGTATGAGGGGCAGGGGGCCAGGCGGGGCGAGGGAAGCCCCACCTCGCCGGCACCTGCCCCTGCCCTCTACCGCTTACATACCGCCCCACGCCTCACCCCATGGCCCTCCCCCCCGCCCCGCCTCCCTCCCTACCCAGGCGACTTTGTGGACCGCGGCTCCTTCAGCGTGGAGGTCATCTTCTCGCTGCTGGCCTTCAAGCTGCTGTACCCGGAGGCCATGCACATGACACGGGGCAACGTAGGAGGGGAGAAGGGGGCAGGGAGTGAAGGGAGGGGGAAGGGGAAGGGGGGAAAGGGAGGAGGCAGGCGGAGGGGCCAGGCGGAGCTGAGAGAGGGACCGGGCTGCGCCACTCCCTGCTGCTGGTGGCCTGGGTGGGCCTGTCATCGCAGGGCAGCGCGCCGGGTGGCAGGGCCAGGGGCAGGGCCAGGGGTGGGGGCTGGGGAGCAGCGGCCGGGGCCGTGCTACGCGCAGGATGGGGGGCATGCCGGGTGGGGTGCGAACGGCATGTGGGGGCCGGGGGCCCGTGACGCCCTCTTGCTGACTTGCCCCTCCCTGCCCCCCTGCGCGCCCCTCTCCCCCTCCCTCCTCCCCCCCCTCCAGCACGAGTCCAAGTCCATGAACAAGGTGTACGGCTTCGACGGCGAGGTAGGGGGGGGGGGTTGGAGTGGAGGGCAGGAGGGGGCAGGCGTGGGGGACATCAATAGGAGGGCTGCCATAGGCCCGCGGCACCGTCGTTCAGCGGTGGTGGCAGTGGACCACCCCTCCCTGACCCATGCACCAACCCTTGCCCCCGCCTCTTCCCCTCCCCTCTCTTCTGTTCCCCAGGTCAAGGCCAAGTACAACGGCACGTGAGGCCGGGGCGCAGGGGGCAGGGACAGGTGGAGCAGGCGGAGGGGGCTGCATGGGGTGGGGTGGAGAGGGACAGGGCAGCGGCTACAACACCTTTCTCTCCTTATCCCCTGTGTCCTGCCTCCCCTTCCCCCTCCGCCCCCCCCTAGCATGGTGGACTGCTTCCGCGAGCTCTTCTGCGCGCTGCCGCTGGCCTACTGCCTCAACGGCCGCGTGCTGGTGCTGCACGGGGGGCTGTTCAGCCAGGACGGGGTGACGCTGGAGGACATCCGGAGGGTGGACCGCTTCAAGTGAGCGGGGGCGGAGGGGAGGGGCGAAGGGGGCCGTGCTGCTGTGGCGGTGCTGCGGCCATGCAGCGGGAGAGGGAGCCAACGACAGGAGTGGGCGGCGGCGCGCAGCGCGGTCAGCCCACAGCGCCTCTCCTGCCCCTCCCTCGCCCTCCCCCTCGCCCTGCACCTCCCCCCCCCGCCCCTAGGGAGCCCCCCGAGGACGGCCTCATGTGCGACGCGCTGTGGGCCGACCCCTCGCCGCTGCCCGGCCGCACGCCCTCCAAGCGCGGCGTGGGGCTGTCCTTTGGCGGCGACGTGACCCGCACCTTCCTGGACGCCAACGGCCTGGACCTGCTGGTGCGCAGCCACGAGGTCAAGGAGGAGGGCTACGAGGTGAGAGGGGGCGGGAGGGGGGCTGCATGGGGAGAGAGTGGGGGGCAGGGCGAGGGGCAGGAAGGAGGGAGGGGCGGAGGCAAAGGCGTAGGGCGGGGGCTTCTGTGGTATAATTATGAATGGGGGACGGGGGCAGCGTGGGGAGGCAAGGGCAGGACAAGACGCGGCGCAGGCGGCGCCCCGGGGCTGGCCAGGCGGCAGGGCTCCCGGCACCGCCTGGCGGCACGCAGGCAGGTGCCGACCTTCCTCCCCTCCCCTTTCCCCCTCCCCTTCCCCCCTCCCCTACCCGGCCCCAGGTGGAGCACGACGGGCGGCTCATCACGGTCTTCTCTGCGCCCAACTACTGCGACCAGGTGGGCCAGGGGGCGCGGGCAGCGGAGGGAGGCGAGGGCAGGGGAGGGGAGGGGCCAGAGGAGGGATGGGCGCTCAGCGGGACCCAGCGCTCTGCCGCGCTGCCCCGCTCGGCCAGCAACCACGTGCCCTCCCTGCCTCTCCCCCGCCCCCTCGCCCCAGATGGGCAACAAGGGCGCCTTCGTGCGCTTCAACGGCAAGGACATGGTGAGGAAGGGGTGGGAGGGGGGCTCGATGGGGGGGGGTACTGGGAGAAACCGGACCCGGCCATGCGGAGTGGTGGTTGTCCAGTCCGGCTCAGCACCTCCCCCCCTCCCTCGCGCACCCAGGTGCCCCACTTCACCACCTTCTCCGCGGTGCCGCACCCGGACGTGAGGCCCATGGCCTACGCCAACAGCTTCCTCAGCGGCATGTAAAGGCCGGGCACACTGGCAGCAGGGGCATGTGGGGGGCGGACCCTGGGGCTGGGGCTGCGGGGGTGGGGGGCCAGTGCGGGGGCCGGTGGGGGCGCAGGGGCAAGGGTGCAGCGGGCAGCTGGGCTGACAGCGGGCGGGGCCAGCTACGAGCCGGCTACCGGGACTCAGGGCGCGGGGGCAGCGCGCGGGGGCAGGCAGCGCGCGGGGGGGCATGCCGGAGCAGGCGGCTGGAGGGGGAGGCAGGGGTGCCGGGTAGCGGGGTGCGAGAGTGCATTGCGGGGGCTCACGACTGCACAGGTCGGATCTGTGCGCGGCGGAGCTGGGCGCGGCCGTACGCAGCGGCTAGCGACCCACGACATGAGGCTTATGGGCCCCACGGGGGGTGTGACCGGCACGAGCGCGGGCTGGCGGGCGGCGGGGTAGGCCGGGCCCGGGCGGTGGTGCGTGCGGCTGGCGCCCCTGGTGCCGCTCCCGTTGCAGCAGTGCGCGGGGCCACATGGCAGCGGAGGCGGGGTGGAGGCGGCCCTATTGCGAGCGGGGCGGGGAGGGGCCGCCGGCGAGGCCCTGCTCTCGCCCGCGGGCTAGCAGCCGCTGGTGTGCAAGGCCTCATAGCTGGAACAGCGCCTGGCTGCTGCGGGGGCGCCTTGGGTCCAAGGTGTGCTGGCACGGCAGCGGCACGGCTGCGACGCGACCGGGCTTCCCTCCTGGCTGCTGCCGGCAGCGCGCATCGCTGCAGCTGCGCGGCAGTGAGCACCGCTGCCAGTGCGCATGGAGCAGGCCCGGCTGCTGCCAAGATCACGACAGCATGTCGGGGGTCCATCGACAGCCCAGGAGGGCCTCCTGGGCTTGCCGACGACTGCCAGCCACGAGACCGCGGATCAGGGGCTTCACGGCTATCCCAGCCACCACGGCGCCCTACAGCCCACCGCACCGCACCGCACCTCAGCCCCCCGCACCAGCCCCCGCGTTCGCCGCCCAGCAGCCCTTCTTCCGCCGCGCCATGAGCGGCACGCTGTCCTGCCGGTCGACCAACGCCGCCGCCGCCGCCCTGACACTGCCGTCCATTTGCCGCGCGGCCGCCGGCAGCAGCGCCTCTACCTCCCAGGCAGCTGAGGCGGGGCTGCAGGGGCTGCAGGGGCTGGTCGAGTGGGGCCGCCGCGCCGGCGTCACCCCCGTTGGGTGGGTCCGCCTCTAATTAGGAAGGCCTCGCGCAGCTCGCGGCCTCCCGCAGGGGCCACCAGTGCACTTTGCCAGTAGTCAGCCACCCACTGCGCGTGGGAGCAGAGAGCGAGGACCGGGCTGCATGCGCCGGGGCCAGGGCAGCACACCGCCTGCTGACAGCTTGAACGCCGCACCCACCTCGCCGCATCGCCTCATCCTCGCCGCAGCGCTCCTACCCATGGGCACCCGTGGCGGTGCAGGTGGCGTGCCGCCATCAGCCGTGTGAGCGGGTGGTTGCGGATGGGTAACTTGCACGTAAAGTTGCCACAAGGGGCGCCACAGAACTGCCCTGTGCCTTTAGCACCGGCATGTCGGGGGAGGGCGTACCTGGCTGCTACCGCACAGCAGTTGCGGAGGACGGTTGGACACGGCCTCACCGGGTCCCAGCGTAAGGCAGCACAGGGGAACAGCGGCGGGGACCTCGGGGGCACGCGGGGGCTATGGGGCTGCAGCGAGCCGCCCACCAAAAACCGCTGAGGGAGCAGCGGAGTAAGGGGGGGGGGACACGGTAAGATGCAAGAGCTTGGGGGCGCAACGGTCCACTCGGTCCACGACCGCGCCACCTGTCGCATGCCTTCTTCCGTGACACAAAATCGCACGCGCCTCCGTCGAAGGCACCTTTGACCGAGCCGGCCCAGCTGGTGCAGGACATGGCGGAGCGGGACGGCGTGTTTGCCGCAGCCGCCGGCAAGAAGGTGGCGAGGAGGCGGGGTGGGGTGGTATGTGGGTATGGGGGGCCACAAAAACAAATTCGCGGGGTGGGGGGTTTGGGGTGGGGTGGGGGGTTGGCGGAGGGGAGCGGGGGCGAGATACGCGTGATTCGGGTCCGGGAGTCTCTATGTTTTCATGTCGACTTGTAGTACCTCTCCTCCTCTATTTGCTGATGAACTTATGACGGTGGTCTGTGAACGGTTACACCTAGGGCTTGCTGCGACGTTGCAGCAGCAAGGCTGTGACTTTGCACGTAGTGCTCAAGGAGTTATTCATGTCGACATCATGAACGCCTGGAATGCGAGCTGGTAAACGAAAAGCGCGTCGCATCGGCACCTCGGCCTCCAAGACCAGGTGTGAAGCCGCCGCCTCGACGCATATAACATCGCACACATACACCGTGAACATCTCCACTGCTTCAAGAGTATCATTCGTTGCAAAGCAAGTTTGCGCTCAACTGCTCTCTGCAGATCCCCTCTGACGGAAGGGCCAGCGCGCGAGCCCTAGTACCTCTTTCTTAAGGACAAGTTCATCAAGTCCAAGCCGGTAAGGCGCGCGAAGAGGCGCGGCTGAGAGCAGCCTCCGGCGTGCAGTGTCACGTTTGAGCGTTGTACGCAGCCAGCGGCTGCCTGCAACTCCGCTGCAAGAAGGATGTGTGCAACGGCATCGTTGGTGTCTTCAGGTTTCAGCGCCCCGCCGGCAACAGTCTTGTCCCTGGTTCGGTTTGCTGCCCCGCAGTAGTATGCAAGCGTGGCGTGCTCTGCGACCAGCGCCACAATGCCACCGCCCACAAGCGAGGGTTGCCGTGCGGGTGAGAACCGCCGAAAGCGATGGGTCCTGAAAGCCGAAAGCGATGCCTCGTCACGCCAGCAGCAAAAGGCGACAGCGCGACGTTTGCGCTGCGACGCATCGCGTTACGCAATAGTTTGCTGACTCAGCAAATGGAGGCGCGCGCGTCGGAGGCTTGCTGCGTCACTGACCGCTGCCTGCCCGCCGGCCTCATCCAACTTGCGCCGACTTGCAGGTGCAAGCGTCTGCCTTCGTCAACCCCCATAGCATCCTGGGCGTGAGCGCCACGGCCGACGTGAAGGAGGTCAAGCGCGCCTACCGGAAGCTGGCGTTGCAGTGAGTCGTAGGACGCACCTGACGGGCAGTGCCGCCTTCCCCGCGCCACCGGCGACCACCCTTCGCGACCCACTAGCATCACCTGCTGGCTCATACACCATTGCTGCCCCGCTGCCGCTGCCATCGAGGCCTGCACCCCACAGCCCCACCTAACGTATGTCGCTGCCGTTTCCCCCCTCCCCCTCATCGTGCCCCTGCCAGGTACCACCCCGACGTGTGCAAGTGCCCCGAGGGCCACGATCGTTTCATGGCGCTCACCGCCGCCTACGAGCAGCTGCTGGGCCGGGCCGAGGGCAAGACGGAGCGGCCCGACGCCACGGGCGGCGGCAGCGGGTGGGACTTCCACGACTGGTACTGGTCCTTCCGCATGCAGCGCTCCTGGGAGCAGCAGGCGCGCCAGGTGCGCAGGGGCGGGGCACCCCGCACTGCGCGCTGCGCATCTAGGGTGCAGCCCACAGCGACGACGGCAAGCCGGACGCATTTCGCGCCGTGGTCTCTGCTCGCTGCTTCCGTTTTCCCGCTGCTGACGTGCGAACTAATTTTGCTGCCGCCCTCGCTCTTTGATTTTCCTGCCAGGCGAAAGCCAAGGCGGCCGCTGCCGGCACCGACGGCGGCGATGCGCCCGAGCCGGCCGCCGGCGGGGGCGAGGACAGCGCCGAGAGCGCCGTGCCGCCCTGTGGCTCGGCCAACGGCCCCCGGCGCGCCTCTGCCCAGGCCGGCTACGCTCAGCCCGAGGGCCGCGACAACCTGCGCAGCCAGCTGGCGGGGCTGAGGCACCGTGCGGCGGTGCGGGCCAACCGCCCTGCCTCGCCGCCGCCGCGACCGCAGCCGACCGAGCCATCGTCGGCCTCGCCCGAGACCTGGTCCGCAGCCTCGGGCGACTCGGTCGATGGCGAGGAGTGGGGTCGGGGGCAGGGCCCCGCTGACGCGGCGGCCGCTGCTGCCGCCTGGAGCTGGCAGTGGAGCTGGGAGGGCTCTGGCGAGGCGCCCTCTGACAGCGAGGAGGAGGAGCGCCTGCGCCAGCACGCGGCCTACCCCCAGCAGCAGCAGTATCAGCCGTCCGTGGCGTCGGCCGACGACGGCGAGACGGAGGGTATGGACTTCCGCGCCGTTGCCAGCGCCGACGGCGCCGACAGCGACGCCGCCGACGGCGACTTCGCAGGCCTCGCCAGCCAGTTTACACACGTGCTGTCGTCGAGGTCGTCGGGGGACCTCAGCGGCCGCATGGGGCTGCAGGACGGCGCCTACGGCACCAACGTGGTTGCAAACCATGCGGTGCCCTTCAGCGCCGCCGCCAGCGCCGCCGCCGCCGCCTCGACCGCGTCCTCAGCCTCTTCTGGCCCTGCCCACCTGCAGCCGCAGCAGCCGCAGCCGCAGGAGCGCCACGCCTCCCCTGCCGGCGACGAGGAGCCCGAGTCGCCCTTCTCCAACCCCTTTGACGCGGCGGGTGCTGCGGCGGGCGGCGCGTCGGCCCGGCGGCGCAAGTTTGTTGCGGACAGTGCGGTGCGCGAGGGCGTGAGCCACCAGCTGTCGGGGCTGCGGCGGAAGGCGGCGCTCAAGGCCTCGATGGGCTCGGCGGCACCATGAGCGAAAGGGGCAGAGGTTGTGGCCGGGCCCGGTCGCCTTGCCGTGCTGGCGGCGCTGTGTTGCTCTCATTGGCGCACGGGCCTATGGTGATGGCGGGTGGAGAGGGATCGTGGCTGGCACGTTGAGTGTGGTTGGAGCGGGGCGTGACATGAGGAACGGCTGGCATGGCATTTTGGCGCGCAAACATCCCATTTCTGAACACACGCGTCCGTTGGGGGCCCTTGTTGGCGTTGTGTACCCTGACGTGACGGCTGGCTGCGGCCGGCGACGCTACGTGACTCGGTCGGCACACCGTACCCGAGAGAGAAGAGTATGATATCATTAATAGCAATGGGCGACCGCGTCCTGTGTAGTTTTTGCGGGCAGCGTGCTGTGCCCTTAGGCCCACCCCGGGGAGCGCTGTGATTTGTGGAGGGCGCCTGGGTGTGGTGCGGCGCAGCATGGCATGCGCTAGCAGGAACGCAACACCTTGGTTTGACTGGGCTCGGCGTGTGTCTAGTTGTACGATCTGTGGTCGATCATAGCATGTGGCGCGGTTGCATGATGAGTGAGGGCGGCCCGGCGGGCGCCGCTGGGCCGCTACGTTGCGGACATCATGGCCGGTCGTCGGGGGTTTCGGTGGGGGAGTAAGTGCGGTGCAGGGGTGCCGATGTGTGCTTCTGCAGGGGTGCCGCTGCTGCTTATGCTGCAGGGGGCGTGCGGCCGCTCTAGTGTTTGTGCAGGAGCGGGAGTGCAGGTGGCCGGTTGTGCGCAGGCCGCAGGTGATTGGGCTGACGGTTGGGCTGCGCAGCGGGTGCCCCACGCACGCCAACGCGTGTCGGAACTGTAACTCGGATGGGGTGCTGCTGTTGCGCCTCCCCGAGGAGCCCCCAGCAGTGTGCCCAGGCTGCCGGCAGCGGTGAGCCCTGCTTGGCCCCAGCCAGGCAGCTGAGCTAGCGCCTGCCCCACCAACCCCCCAGGCCCCCCCGCCGAGCACCGCCAGCGGCTCCCCCCGCCCGACCCCCTGGGCGCTTCCTGCGGTCAGGGCAGCCTGGCCGCGCCATGCGAGCACGCAGGTGGGGCATGGGCGAGAGCCGCAAGGCTGAGGGCGAAGGTCGCGACTGCTGGGGTTAGCGCGCAACCCGCCCGCCTCCCTGGCGCCACCGCAGCAGCGATTGCCGCCGGCTCGGCGTGTGCCCCCGCCGGCGCCATAGCTTAATGATAAACTATAGCTTGAGTGCTTGACGCGTCAGTCCCTGAGGGCCCTGACGGTCCTGGCAGCAGTGCAACCGTATCGGGGGAACCAAAGGAACGCCCGCGCCGCCTCGCCATGGCTGGCCCCTGAGGGATCCCAGCAGGCTTCACGCGTACGGACATGGCCCCAGCTGCGCGCCGTTCCGGCCGCTCGCCAGCGCTCCTGTGATCCCGCGCAATGGGGCCGCCCCTGGTGGAGCTTGGATCTGCGGGGGGGGGGAGCGTCCAATGCTTGACAACCGCACGGCCGCTCCGGAGCCTTCTTCCTGTTCTCACATCATCGCAATATCGCGCCGGCCTCTGCTCAAGCTGCTGCACATATCTGGCTGGCTGGCTGCTGGCGGCGGTGTGGGCGCGTGTGGCGCACTGTGGGTGCGGTGGCGACTGCTGCTGCTGCTGCTGCTGCTGCTGGGTGCGGGCACGCACATGCGGCTGCTGGTGCCGGGGGCTGTCGCGGCTGGCTCGCGCAGGCCGTGGGACGATGGAAGGTGTGCAGTGCAGGGGCCACTGGCAGTGCTGGAGCGCATGGCCGCGTGCAGCGGCCACTGGCTCAACATGCGCCCAACTCGATCGCGTACTTCGCTTTTGTCGGTGCCTGCAAGGGCGGCACCGCCCGCTGCCAGCCGCCGTGCCAGCGCCCCCCGCCCGTGGCGTCCGAGTACACTCAAACCGGGGCCCCAGCGCCGCCAGGGCCATGGCAACACGCCTCCCTCCACACCAGGAGGCACAACGCACAGGCAACACCCAGCAGCCGGGCTGGCCAGCCCTGCGCGCCCCTCGCGGGGTAACCCAGCCGTCGGCCGCCTCCCCGCTCGCCCCTCGCCTCTCCCTCCCTCGTCGCAGTTCACGCCTCCAAGCTGCCCGCCTGCCCGCTCCTGCCCCCTCTATCTGCCGTGTGCCCCCCGTCCCCCCCACCCCCCATGGCTCACTTGCCTGCTCCCCCCTACTTGCCCCCCCTCCCCCTCAGCGCCGTCAGCCTCAGCAGCAGGCTGTTGGACACCACCGCCACGCTGCTGACGGCCATCATGGCGGCCGCGGCAGAGGGCTGCAGCGCCAGGCCGTAGGCGGGCAGCAGCGCGCCTGCGGGGGGAGAGGGCGGGGGAGAGGGGAGGGGGGAGAGGGCCCAAGGTGGAGGGCGAGGGGGTGGCAACGTGAGGTGGGGCGGGGGAGGAGCGGGAAAGGCTACCCCAAGCCTCCGGCGAGGACTCGCCGCACCCGCTATCGGCAACAACACGGCACCCTGCCAACTCCCTGCTTCCAGCATCCAACCTCCGCCTCCTCCCGCCCCCTCCTCCCTCCTCACCCTCTGGCCCCTCCCCCACCTGACATCCCCCTCCCGGCCCCCCCCCTCCTCACCCGCCGCCAGCGGTATGCCCACTACGTTGTAGCCCAGCGCCCAGCCCAGGTTCTGGCGGATCTTGGCCAGGCAGGCGCCCCCGAGCTCCAGGCCGTCCAGCAGCTGGCCCAGCCGGTCGCCCATGAGCACCAGGCCGCTGGCCTCGCCCGCAGCGTCCAGGCCGCCCTGGGGGGAGGGGGGCAGGAGGGGAGGGGAGAAGGGTGGAAGGGAGGAGGAAGGAATGAGGGCGAGGTGGTGGGGACACGAGGGTTTGCAGCGCACAGGCGCCCCCCGCGGGGGGTCGGGCCGCGGTGGTACCCACCCTCCCGCCCGTTCCCCCAGTCCCCCCCCCCCGTCCCCCCCCCGCCCCC
>BDDC01000574.1:0-37451 GCA_001662425.1 Chlamydomonas sphaeroides
CCCGCCCCCTCCCCCCGCTGCGCCGCCCAGCCCGCCGCCACCCAGCCCTTCGCAGCCCAGCCCGCCGCCGCCAAGTCCTTCTCCCCCTACCCTTACACCCCCTGGGCAGCCGCCTCCCAGCCAGCCCCCGCCCAGCCCTCCGCCGCCGACCATGCCACCGCCGCCCAGCCTTCCGCCGCCCAGCCCCTCGCCGCCCAGCCCTCCGCCTCCGCTGCCGCCAAGCCCTCCGTCCCCCGGTAGCTGCGGCGGCTCCTGCTCCCAGCAGGGCCCCTCAACGGCCCTGCCCGAGCCTCCCCAGGGCTCCAGGGGCTGCGGCGCTCAGGTGACTGGTTGTATGAGTGAGGAAACGGGATGTGAAAAGTGCTTCAACTTAGAGAAGGCCTAGGTCTTGAACCACGGAAGTGCCAGGTGCAAAGTAGCCTACCATAATAATGTCAACGGCAAGCCAACCGGCTCCCTCCCCTCTTCCTGCCCTCCCCCGGCCAGGCCACCTGCCTGGATGTTGACGTGGACTCATCCGCCTGCTCCATACGGGACGGAGACCTCTACTGCCCCGTCTGCCTGACGTGGCCGCGACCCGGACCAGCATGCGCCCTGGCCGCGGCGAAGGTGCCGCCGCCCGCGGGCCGCCGCTCGGGCACCACAGGGAGGCGGTCGCTGTTACAAGACTCGACCACGGCAGCTATCGACCAAGTGTGCTTGGCCGACCAGTTGAGCTCGGTAAGTTGCTTGGATCCTCCTTCAGCCTGACTAGCTCGCCGGACGGGCTCGTGATGCAGTGAATACTGGGAGCTCAAGATACGGTACCTGCACGGTCGTCTGCCACTTGCCGAAACACCTGCTGCCTACACACGCTCGGGACAAGAACACACGATGGGGTCAAACACTGGCACCCACGTCATCGCACCCTTCCATGGCGCGCGCACCTGATCTGCTGGACCTAGTGCCCCTCTTCGTGCAGCCAAATCCGTGATGCGCCGCCGCTCGCCGTCAGGTGGTCCCCGACGTGGGCTCTGCGCCCGACCCTGCCCTGGGAGGAGCGGGCGGCGCCGCGCCCTGGCCCCTGGGCTCCCCCGTGTGCCAGTGGGTGCGGTGGGCGGCCGGCGACAGGGCACCTCAGCCCGTGCTGTTCAGCGTGCGAACGGGAAGCTCTATGTGTGCCACGCTGGGTGAGTGGGGGCTGGACTGGGCTGGGGTGGGCGTGCCGGGCCGGGGCTGGGGTTGCGAATGACTCGTCGATAGTTCCGAACTGACAGCCATACGTTCACGCACTTACCCTCACTTACCCTCATCAGGTGTTTCCCCATTCACTCTTATTCCACAAACAAACCCTCACGGCCTGCCTTATCTCCTGGCGCAGACGGGTCCACCTCCATCACGGTCAGGGGCATGGACGCAGTGTGCACCGGTCCGCGCTTCTTCGAGGACGGCTCAGTGGCGGGATGCGCGGGCAACGACGGCACCGTGCTCAACCAGTGCCTGGTGGGTGGGTGGGCGGCGGGTGCTGTGACCATCGATCCAGTCTGGCGAAATATTGGTGCCTTAACGTCCCTGTGCCTGCAGTGGAACATCACGGTGCCGAGGCCCGGAGGCCCCGGGTGGCGCTGCGAAGTTTGCGTGCCGCCGTCGCCGCCTCCGTCGCCGCCCGCGGGTCGTTCTCGCCCACCCCCCAGGAACAGCACCATAGGCCTCCGCGCTCCTCGTGGGCCGCCGTCGCCGCCATCCCCGCGCAACGCCTCTGACGAGAACGTCCCCGGGACCACGGCTGTGCCACCTCCGGCAAGGCGCCGGCAGCCTGGCTCGCCCCCTCCTCCTGGTCTCGACGATCGCGGCTTCCCCTACTGCGACTGCACCCGGCGCAACATGCCGCCCAGCCCCTTCCGCCTCACGCACATCAACAGCAGCGCGGTGGCCCCGGCCGGCCACAGCAACCGGGCGGCCAGGCAGCGGCACTGCTTCCGCATTGCGGTGCGCGGCTCGCTGGGCGGGGCGGGGTGGGGTGGGGCTGGCTGCCGTGGATGGCCTGGCGGGCAGGAAGCCATTATTGACGCATGCCGAATGCCCTGTCCCTATCCTTCCTTCCTTACCTCCCCAGGTGGTCCCCTGCGACCCCGCGGCCTACTGCTGCCCTCCCGCGACCATGGACCTCCTGAAGCTGGAGCTGCTTGCGGGTGAGCCAGGGATTGGATTTGGATGGTGCTCCCGCCAGCCCTCGCACTCGCGGCACAGCAATGGCGCTGGCTGGGACCCTGCCGGACAGAGCAGCCGCTCTATGTCAGCAGGCTACCGGACGGTCGGCGCTCTCTGGCATGCATGGTGATTGCCATGGATTCCTGGTCATTCCCTGCTGTCTTTTACCGCTGCCCCAGACCCCAAGTGCCGCTCATCCGCCAAGGAGGCGCTCCTGGGCTCAGCCAGGGTGGCATGGAGCTTCAGCACCACAACACACAACGGCCAGCAGGCGAGGGCGGGCAAGGCAGGCTGCAGCCGGCGGCGCTAGCGCTACTGTTATCGATAGACGAAGGAATCTCATGCGGTTCTGGTCTGAGCCTGCGCGAATCCCACCACCCCCACCCTGCCTCCCCCTCAGGTCGGCACCTGGAAGCTGCCCCGCCTCAGCCTGAGCCAGGCCCAGGTGGCTGCCGGGGGCCGCGGCCTGGCGCTGTGTGTGGTGCTGGAGGCGCCCTGCGACGGCCTGGCGCAGTTCTGCGGGGGCGGGGCGTGCCGACACGCCTTCTTCAACAGCGCCCAGGACTGCTGCCCAACGGGTGAGCGCGAGCGCGTGCGTGCTATCCCGAGGGAGGGGCGGCACCAGTAGCAGGCAGGGATTCTGGGCCGCGCGTTGCGTTCGGCCGCAGAAAACGATGGTGTGGGAGGGAGGTCGCTCGGGAATGAACGCGCAATGCCGCCGCGTGGCTGTCATGGGATTCAGCCGCACTTCCACCAACCGTTTGCACCAAGTGCACATGTCGTACTTGCGTAACCCTGGTACCCGAGTCGAACGGCTCGTGCCCCTAAAGGGGCGAGCCAACACTGCGGATGGGGCCAACCCCTGTGATGCCGCGGTCGCTCTGGCGTGCTAGGGTTGCCGAAGTCGTACTTGCTAACATATCACTGCCCGGCCCCCCGCATCACGGCTCAGGCAGCATGGGTTTCGGCATGCTCCTCGGCTAATCGAGGCCTGCCTGCCTATTGCTGAAGGCGCATCCCTCCGCGCTGGCGTTGCCAACATAGGACAGCAGTTGGCGCGTGTGCGCAAGCAAGGACGCATCCGTCCCCTTATCTACGCCAGCCGTCAGCGGGCTACGCTGTAGGACGCGCCCACGGCGGGGGCCAGCCACTCATCGCGCCCCTGCTCACATCGTCACGTGTACAGGTCTAACATGCTGTAGTCCGGGCTTGGAAGTGCTGATGCATCTATGAAGCGTTGCGTTGCGTGCGTGCGTATGCCTGCAACCGTGGCCCTCCGTGGCTTTGTCGTGCTGAGTGGAGCGAGCGCCGGTGCGAACCACGGGTCGCTCCCAGGAGGGCGAGGCCCCGCCTGGTCACCCCCCCTTGCACGAAGTGGACGGCGGGGGCTCGCTGGGCCTTCCCCAAGGCCCTGGTCCCTGTGCGCATCAGTGTCTTGCTTGTCATGCTTGAGTTACGTACTGGACATACGCATGGGGGCGTCCACTACCGTACATATCGGCGGACCTGCCCCCCAGACAACAAGCTAAGTCAATAGAACTGCAGGGAAGCCAACTGAAGCCAGCGCCAATTCCGCGGTGCATAGGATTGTGGCGGTTGATAGCAGCGCGCAGGGTTGCGGCTTGATATGCTGTGCGTTTCATGCGTACAATACGTGTTGCGTGTCATATATACAAATTGGCTGGCCCCCTGTTGGTGTGGATGGCATCTAGCGCAATCATGGATCCGGGCCAAGGCTGCGCCGCCCCGTGGGCCACACCAGCCACGGCAGCATGTGCCGATTGCCCCCGTTGGGCTTCATGTAACTTCGAAGTGCCGCTGGTTGGCATCTGACAACTGGCATGGCTGGGATCGCCCTCCTCATAGCATCCTTCACTGTCTCAAGTGGCAACCGATAGCTGGCCCTGCTCCGCTGGCAGCCTCGACAGCCTGCGGTAGGGACGCTGGTGGGGTCTCCTCGTAGGGGACGGTAGGCCCTCCACGTGGGGCAGTCCACGGCGCAGCCCCCACCCAGAGCCGCCCTGCCCACATGGCTCGGTCCACGCTTCCCGCGCCCGTCCTTGCGGTGGCCTCGTCGCGGCATGCGCCTGCCCTACCTGGCCTTCCTGCCCTACCCCGTATGCCCCAGGGCGGGACGCTGGTGCCACGAGCATCGAGGCTGCTTTACACGCCACGTCACCGCCACAGCGACGGCCATGTGCCGCACCTGCGGCAACTTGCAGCACCCGCCGCCGCCATCCGCAACCCAGCGAGCCGCCGCCTCGCTCGCGCCACCCCACCTACCACCACCGCCTTGCACACGACCAGGCAAGGCTGCGCCGCTAGGGCTGCGCCGCCCCCGGCCCCGCACCGCCCGCCCATGGCAGCGCCTGCAGCCGCTGCATACTCGCTGGCCCCGCACCGCCGCCCTGCCCCTGCTCCTGCACCTCGCCAGCCGTCAGCGTCCCCAGCGCCAGCCTCCCCATCCCACCGGCCTCCCGCTGCCGCTCCCCAAGCCCCTGCCCCCGCTCCTCGCCCTCCTGCCCCGAGCTGCCAGCCCCCTGCGGCCCCTCCATGCGCCCTGCCGCCGCCACGTGCCCCGGGCCCCACCGCGCCAAGCCCTCCCCACCACTCCCCGACACCGACACCGACGTCCAAGCCGCCTGAGCCGCCGCCTGCGCCGCCGCGGGCGAGGGCACGGGCACGGGCAGGCCGTCCTCCTCTCGCCCCTGCTCGCCGCCGCCGCCGCCGCCGCTGCCGCCGGCTCCGCCGCCGGCGCCGCCGCTGGTGGCCGCGGGCGCGGGCGGGTCGGGGTCCACGCCCAGTCCGGTGAGCTGCGCAATGTCGCCGCGCGTCAGCGTCTCGCGGTCCAGCAGCGCCGCCGCCAGCAGGTCCAGCTTCTGCGGGCGTACGGCAGAAGCGGCATGTATGCGTTTGTGGAGCGTGTGTTCATTAATGAATGCAAGTAGCAGAGTAACACGCGACATAAGTTGTGTGTTCAGACATAGGTAACGTATAGTAAGCACGACCCGCGCGGCATGCATGCGTTTGTGGAGCGTGTGTGAAGCTTGCGAGCGATGGGCCCTGGGCGCGAGCGGGATCGTGGTGGCCCGAGGAAGCGAGCTGCGGCTGGGCGTACGGACGGCAGGCAGTTGTGGTGCCGTGAGCGCAGCGTGCCAGCTTGCGTGCGTGACACGGCACATGCGGCACGGGGCCGGCAGCCCCTGCTGCCCCTGCTGCCCCGTCTGCTGCGGCCGCACCTCTCGGTGCTGCGTGAGCAGGTCCGCCACCTGGGCCTTGGAGCGCGTCAGCATGGCCGTCACCTCGGCGTCCACCGCCTGAGCCAGGCGGGCGGGGCGAGGGAGGTGCAGTCAAGGTGACTCCGGTTTCCTAGCGAAACAGTTGGGCGAGGAGTTGTACACCGGAATCCAACGTACGAAAACGTAATATGACGTACACTAACACCTGTCAGTGTTGTCGTCAATGCATGCGGCACCGGCTGAGTAACGTGGGGAACATCGCAGGTCGCGATGGAGGTGGCCTAAGCGCCTCCACCACCCAGCCTGCATGACCCGCCGCCCTGCCGCCCTGGCCAACGCCCGGCCCTGTCCGGCCCTGTCCTTGTGTCGCCTTTCCCCACCCTGCCCGGCACCGGCAGCGCCTATCCCCACTGCTGGGCTGCGGCTGGCATGCCTGCCAAGGTACCCTAGCATGACAATATCATCACGACATCGCAAGCGCACGGTGGTATGTACATCATGTGTAGGGCTTGCTGGCAGCGCCCCCCGCATGGCGCACCTGGCGAGTGGCCTCGCTCACGCCCGCGCCCCCCTGCCGCTCCGAGTGCGCGGCCACGTAGACGGGGCCTGCAGCGGAGGGCAGCGGCGTACAGAGGGCGGCCGGCCGGTGACAGGTCTGCATCAGGTTGATGACACCACCATGGAAGCAGCACGGCAGCACCATGGTGGACGCTAGGGCCGTGCCTGCCCACCTATAGAGGCGCCCATGCCGCACTCCGCCACCATGTGTCGGGCCATGGAGGTGGCCTGGGGGCGGGGGAGAGAGCGGGGGCAGGGCGAGGGGCCGTGGGAGGGCGGGAGCGGGGCTGGCTGCACGGCGAGCACGCAGGCGGCCGGTTGCCACTGCTGGAGGGGGCCGCCGAGCCTACGCCATGGGGGCGGCAGCGCCGCGCCGGGCTGCCGGTGCGGCTGCTTCCCCCGCCCAGGCACGTGCCTACTCGGCCGTACAGGCCCAGCTATGACGCCACCAAGTACACCAATCACGCATACATTTGTGTGGAATGATGCGCACGATCAATGCGCACGGCCTTCAGTACTTCCCTTCCCCCCGGCCCCCAGGAAAGAAGACGGGCGGACGCACCTGGCGCAGGTCGTCGGTGGCGCCGCTGCTGACCTGCGGCGGCAGGCGGCGGGCGGTGGGCGGCGGGCGGCGGTGGGCGGCAGCAGGCGGCCGCTGCGCACACCGGCCAGCGGGCGGCAGCACTCCAATCCGGACCCCTAGGCGGGTCTTCCCTACCCCTCCCTACCCTCCCGCCCCTGGCCCTGCCCCGCTCTGCCCCACCTGGTAGGCACCAGCGACCCCACCACCTGGCCACCCGCTGATGCAGCTGCCCTCCCCACTCTTAGCCCTTGCCTCTCCTCCGCCCTCTGCCCTCCGCTCCCATTGCAGCCCCTCGTCACCCCTGCCCCTTCTCCCCTGTCGCTCCTCCCCCTGCCGCCCCTGCCTCTCTGCCTCCCTCTTCCCCCACCCCGCAGCCAACCCCACCTGGTCCAGCCCAAACACCAGCTCCTCCGCCACCGTGCCGCCCATGCACACCGCGATGCGCGCCAGCATCTGCTGCCGGTTGATGGAGAACTCGTCCTCGCGACCCACCTGGCGCAGTAGGGAGGGGAGAGAGAGGCAGGGCCGCGGCTCGAGCTCCCCGCTGCGCCTCCGTCCTGCCTGCTTCCTGCTTCCTGCCTCCAAGACACGGACCAGGACCACGCGCTCCCTGTCCGTGCAACCGCCTCTCCAACTATCTGCGCCCCGCCCCACGCCCCTCCCCACCTGCGTCACCATGCCCAGCGCGTGCCCCCTCGGCACGATGGTGGCCTTGTGGATGGGGCTGGCGCCCGGCGTGAGCAGCGCCACCAGCGCATGGCCTGCCTCGTGGAAGGCGGTGCGGCTGGGCAGGGCAGGGGAGGGGGCGGGGGGCAGGGTGACATGAGCAGGCGCTGCAAGATCAGGTCAGGTGAGCGGAATGGAGCGAGGCCGGCCTGGGCTCACGAAGCCCGGGGTTGCGTGCCGTACCCCCGCATGCCGCGCCCGCTCCCCCCAGCGGAGTGGGGCGTGTGGGAGCGGGCAAGGTGAGCGAAGGCGAACAGAATGGAGCAAGGAGCAAGGACAGCCGCGGGCTCGGCTTCTAAGGTCCCGGGGATGCGTGCCGTCTCGCCGCGTGCCGCCCCGCCGCCCCACAACGCCACACCCTCGCTCACCGCCGCGCCTCGAGCGTGCGCTTGACGGTCGTGCGCTCGACGCCCATCAGAACCTGCACACGTAGCGCCCGGGAAGTGCGTCAAGGCCGCCGAGGTCGACAAGCGCTCAGGTCGGCAAGCGCGCGCGAGCGCAAGGCCGCCGCCCCGAGGAGCTTGCTAGTGCCGGCCCAGCACCTCCTCTTCCCCTCCCTCCCCCTCCTGCCCCGGCCCTGCCTTGTCAAAGGCCCAGTCCAGCATGCGCTGGTTGATGGTGTCGCCGCCCTCCTTGGCGGCCAGGATGGCGGCCTCGTTGATGAGGTTGCTCAGGTCCGCACCAGAGAAGCCTGCGCCACAAAGGAGGGGGCAGGGGGGAGATGGCGGCCGAGTAGGGTGCCCGGCGAGCCGGCGTTACGCGTGGGCGCGTGCTAGCAGCACAGCCCAGGGATGAACTCGGGGGCACAGGGTACGATGGGCTCAGTGAGGTGTCCACGCATGACGCACCCTGCGCCGGCCGCGCCAGCCTCTCCCCGCCGCCCTCGCTCCCGCACCCGGCCACGCCCCATGCCGCCTTCCCTCCGCACCCTCCCTCTGCTCCCCCGCACGGCACCGCACCCCGCGGCCACCCCGCGCCGCGCCCCACCCTGCGTCTGCCGCGCGATGAGCTCCCGATCCACGTCCCCCGCCAGCGGCTTGTCGTCCAGGTAGTAGCCCAGGATGTCGCGGCGGCCCTTGATGTCGGGCAGCGGCACTGCGACCTGGGGTGGCGCGAGGGGGTGAGGGGGTTGGCGGAAGACATAAGAGGAGTGAGGAGCAAGGAGCGTGCTTGGCACGAGAGCGACAGGCGTGTGTCGGTGCGCGTAGTTAGCCCAGTTTGGCAGGCCCCGCTGCCCGGCCCCTGCCTCTCGTGGCCCCCGCAGGCCGTACCTGGCGGTCGAAGCGGCCCGGGCGCTTGAGGGCGGGGTCCAGGCTCTCCGCCAGGTTGGTGGCGGCCATGACTATGATGCCGTCGTTGGACTGGGGGTGGTAAGGGGGGAGGGGGGCAGGGAGGGGGCAAGGGCACGTCACGGGTGTGTTGACCATGGCATATGCCCTTGTGCACAGGAGGTGCCGTGAGGGGGTGGGTGGGGCCTCATGGCGCTGCGATAGGGCAGGAAGCCGCCCCTCGCCCCGCGGCGCACCTCGAAGCCGTCCATCTCCACCAGCAGCTGGTTGAGCGTCTTGCGGCTGTGGTTCTCCCAGGCCTTGCGGTTGCCGCCGATGGCGTCAATCTGGGGTCAGGGGTTGGGAGAGCAGTGGCAGGGGGATGTGTTGCCTTGCGGGACGCAGGCCGCCAAAGCAGGCATGCTCGACCGCCACGATACATGGAACACCGCACCCCGTCGATGAAGGGACACCCCACCGCGCGACACCCCAACGCCCTGTTCGTCACCACTGCCTCCCCTCAAGCGCGCACCTCGTCGATGAACACAATGCACGGCGACTTCTTCTTGGCCGCAGCGAACAGCGCGCGCATCCTGGGAGGCGGGGGAAGGGGGATCCCCGGGGCGTGAGCGCGGCCCGGTCACAGCGCTGGCGCCCAGCAGCGGCAGCAGCGGCAGCCCGAGCAGCCCGGGCACGAGCGCCACGAGGCGGGAGAAACAGGGGAGAAACAGGGGCCGAGCGTCGAGCGTGCGCACCGCCCGACCACAGCGCTGGGCCCCAACAGCCCCAGCGCAGGCAAAGCCGCTACCCCCAAGGGGGCCACCCCGTCATCGCCACCGCTGCCGTTCCGCCGCCGCCATCCCTAGCGCCCGGCCCCCGCCCTCCGGCCCGCTCACCTCCTGCTGCCCACGCCCACGTACAGCTCCTCGAACTCAGAGCCGGCCCGGTAGAAGAACGGCACGCCGGCCTCGCCTGCGGGCGACGTAGGGGTGGGTATGTACCATGGGAGTAACGAACTAGTTGCGAACCTCCGAGGACGGGTGGGGCGCACGGCTGGGGTCCGCTGACGAATGCGAATGCGCCACTGCGCCTGCGGCCAGGCGGCTGGGCTCCCCCCCTCCGCCGCCATGCCGTGGGCCCGAGCGAGCAAGCAGGTCATGGGACCGAGCCCGCGGCCAGGCCTCGGCTTGTCCGCTGTCTGGCTTGGCGCTGGCCCCAGGGCGGGCGGCCGCAGGTGGACTCCGGACGGGGGCCCGCTCCTCTACGGCGCCCGCACCACCGCGGCACGCCACATGGGGAGGAGCACCGTGCACGGGCCCAACCCCCGGCGGCCCGCCAGTCCTCCCCGCGGCACGTCGCTGCCAACCCAGGGCCCCCTGTGGGTCAGTCGCTGCCCTCCGGGACCGCTCACCCGCCACCGCCTTTGCCAGCAGCGTCTTGCCAGTGCCGGGCGGCCCCGTGAGTAGCACGCCCTTGGGTAGCTTGGCGCCCAGGCGGGTGAACTTGGTGGGGTTCTTCAGGAACTCCACCACCTGGGGGGCGGAGCAGGAGGAGGGGGGGCTCGTGGTCATGGACGAGGGACGGATCGGAGCGGAACGTGGCCACGTGGCACGTGGTTTACTAGGAACCGGGCACGAGCCCCGCCTGAGAGGGAGATTACACCAGACAAAGCAGCTGGCCGCACCACCCAGGTCGCTGCAATCCCGGCACCCTCGCGTCCTTTCGCCTCACCTCGCGCAGCTCCTCCTTGGCCTCATCGCAGCCCTTGACGTCCGCGAAGGTGCGGAGCGACTGGGGGCCGCGGGGAGCGAGGCATAGGATGAAACATACGGGAGGGAGCGACGAACCAACCATGCACTCGTTGGGCCAGAGAAAAGTCCCTCGGGCTCAACAGGCACGATCCGCAACACACTCGCGACACCGCATAAGCGCACAAGCTCACGCCCGACGTCACATGCCGCCGTACAGCTGCCGTACGCCGTACAGCACCGCACCTTTTCCGGCAGCTCGTCCTTCTTGTACTCCTTGGGCTCCACGCTGGGGCCGCCCGAGGGCGAGGCCGAGGCGCCGGCCGACGAGCCGGCCCCGGGTCCGCCCGCGGCGCTCACCGGCGGCCCCGCGCCGCTGCTGACGGAGGCGGGCAGCCCCAGCGCGCCGCCGCTGGCCTGCACTCGTCGAATGGCCTGGCGGTGGGAGGCGGCACGGGCGGCGCGTTCTCATCACAAGTCACCAAATGTACGTTATAACTTCATAATTCAGTCTTGGTAGTATCATAAGCGGTTCGGCACCAGGCACGGCGTAGCACGTGAGCAGCAGGTAAAGGCATGGTCGAGCGCGGAAGATAGGGGCAGGGCATGCTACTAGTAGGGCATGGCAAATGAACCGCACCGCCTGGCGCCGTGCCGCAGGCGACCGCCAGGACGCAGTGTGCCCAGTCCGGCCCCTCACCGGCGATGGCTACCGCGAGCCGCCGCACACGGGCCCCTCCACCCCCCACGGGCCCCTCCACCCCCCACGGGCCCCTCCACTCCCCACGGGCCCCAGCTACCGCGCTGCAAACAGCGCGACGCCCGTTGCCGTGTGCCGAGCCAACCGACCGCAGCCCCTCCAAGGGCACGCCCTGATTCTAGTTTCCGTCCCTCACCGCCCCGTCACAAACCGCCCAACCGCCGCTGGCGTTGCCCGCACCTGGCTGCCCGCCACGAACGCAAACGCCAGCGCCACCAGCAGCAGGCTGCTGGTGGTGAGGCGCCACAGCAGCGCCAGCGGCCGCCACAGCAGCGAGCGCGGCGCGGGCGCGGAGGCGGCGCCGGCGCCCGGCGGCGCGGCCTGGCGGGAACGGGGGTTGGGGCGGGCGGCGCGAGGGATTGGAACCATAACGGGTTGGGGTGGCGGGCTGGCATGCCCAGGGGCCAGGGGCTCGGCCGCAGGCGGCCGAGACGGCGGGCGTCAACCTGGGCTGCAGCCGCAGCGGCGACGATGCGCGAGGGGCGCCCAGGGGCTCCAACCACCGCGAGGACGATGCGGGGGCTGCATGGCCCTGCCTGGCGGCTGCAGCGCGTCCCTCGGAGGAGGCGCGTCGCCGCTGGGCGCCACCACCCCGACCACCCCGCCCCCGCACCTGAAGCCCCATGGGCAGCCCAGTGACCACCACATGCAGCGGCCGCCGCAGCGACGCCCCCGGCAGTAGCGCCGCCGCCGCGGCCTCCTCCTCGGTCAGACCCAGCGTCGCTGGCGCGGGGCCGGCGGCGGCAGCGGCGCCGGGCACGATGGCTGCAGCTAAGCCGCTGCCGGGCGCGGCGGCGCCGGCGGCCGCCGGCGCGGGGATGGGGCTGGTCGCTAGCTGGTCCTGCGGGTCGAGGCGTGCGAGAGCGTTGGTGCTTAAGGCATGCAGGGGTCACAGAGGAGCCAACAGGGGCCAAGGGACTGTGAAGTGAGGCGCACAGGTGCCGGAGGCGCTACGGGCGCGGGTGGAGCGAGCAGGGGCTGCTGGGGCTCACGGCATATGCCGCCACCGCGACCCCTGCCACGTCCAGTGCCCCATGCGCTGTGCCTCACAGGTGGAGGCACCTTGTCCCTCGCAGCTCCCCCCCCCTCACACGCCCTCAGGTCCCTGCTCGGCTCTCTCTCTCACCTCGCCCCTCGCAGCTCCCCACCACCACTCTCCTCGACCTCACCCCTGCACACGCCCTCACCCCTGCACGACCTCACGCACCTGCAGGTCGCGCAGCAGCGCCGACAGCGTCCGCGGCGGCGCGCTCCCGGCCGCTGCCGCCATGGCGGCGGCCTGCGCCGCGGCGGCCACCGCGGCGGCGTCGGCATCGGCGTCAGCTCGGGCCAGCTCCGCCATGCGGCCTGAAGGGGCCCCGGCAGCGGCGCACAGAGAGCAGGGATGTGTTGGCTGCCGAGGTGGCCCGGCAGGAGCGGTGGCCCGGCAGGAGCGGTGGCCCGGCAGGAGCGGTGGCCCGGCAGGAGCGGTGGCACGGCAGGAGCGGTGGCACGGCAGGAGCGGTGGCCCGGCAGGAGCGGTGGCCCGGCAGGAGCGGTGGCCCGGCAGGAGCGGTGGCCCGGCAAGAGCGGTGGCGTGCAGCGTGCACGGACGCGCTGTGGCGGCCGAGCGGCCCCCGCCGGCCACAGCCACGATGGCAGTGGTGGCGGTGGCGGCTGGGATGGCCCTCCAACAGCGGCCCATCAGAGGCGCTCGGCCCCCCGGCCGCCCCGCCAACCTGCGCCGCGCTGCCGTCCCAAGGTGCGATACCGACCGCGGCTGATGGCCCTCCGGTGCCTCCCCATCCCGCCGATACGCGCACCGCGCCAGGCAGCCGGTCACCCGGCCAGCCAACCGGCCAACCAACCGGCCAGCTACCCGGCCAACCAACCGGCCAACCAACCGGCCAACCAACAGCCCAACCGACCAGCCGGCACCCACCCGTGGTCGCCAGCGCGCGGAGGTACTCGGCCGCCACGGCGGCGTTGACCGCGAAGCGGCGGCTCTCCACGCGGGCCATCACCTCGTGGGGGTTGCTGCGCCCCAGCTCCGCCAGGAAGGCCGCGTGCTTGTCGCCGTCCTGGCGCGGCGGGGCGGGGCGGGGCAGCAGGGAGGAAGGGGGCGGTGGGGGCAAGGGTGCGCGGCAACGGCACGTGGGGGGTCGGAGGGAGTCGCGCGGGGCCGGGTGCCGGGACGGCGGGCGAGCGGTGGGGCGAGCTGGGCGGCGTGGGTGGTGGGTCCGGTGCAGCACCAGCCGGCAGGCCGGTGTGTGTAGCGGACCGCCATAAGGCCCACTAATGGAGTGCGTCGCTGTTGCGGCACGTACCCACGGCGCCTCCTCGCACGCCTCCCGCAGCCGGCGGAGGTGCTGGCGGCCCGCCCAGGCGGGGAACTGCCGCACCGCCGCCCACAGCGACGCCAGCCACGCCAGCAGCTGCCGCAGGAACAGGGGCAGCCACGTGGGCCCGGCGACCGCAGCGGCGGCGGCGGCGGCGGCGGCTGGGGCATCAGCGGCGGGCGCCGCCGACGCCGAGGCGCTGGCGCTGCTTGGGCCGGCGCCGTCGGCCGAGGTGCTGCCGGCAGCACCGTCGGTGGAAGCCGCGGTGGAAACTGAGGGCGCGGACGCCGAGGGGCTGACTTCGCTTTGGCTCTGCGCTGCGGTCTGCGGCTTGGGCGGCTCGCTGGCGGCAGCCGCGGCCGATGGGGCCGGACCGGCCGCGTCGCCGGAAGGGCCCGGAGCAGCGGCTGCAACTCTGCCTAGCAGCCTACGGCATCCAGGCTGCCGCGGCAGCGCAGCGAGCACTTGACGTGCAGATCTTTGGTGGAGCAGCCCGCACCGCCGCGGAAGCGGCTGCGAGCATGACCTGTTTAGGGATGAAACATATACATCAAACGACTCCGCGAAGAGCGCGGAGTGGCGCTTGTCCAACCACGTCGCGGCGCTTCGCAAGCTGCCTAACCTCCCTTGCAAGCCTTACCGCATGCTACGATGCGATCAGGTCAGTACCTAAGTCCACTTATGATCGTCAGGCAGCGAATAGGGCTTGGGATGATGTGAAAGCGGCCTATGCAAGGGACGCAGCGACGCGTGCTAAGGCTACACAAGCTTGCAGGTGTTTATGAGGTATGGCGAGTGGTATTGCCTTGTGGGGACTAAGTGGTACAAGCGTTTTGCGTAGTGCTCCGTTCGCACGTGTGTTACATACCGTGCGAGAAGCAAGAACGTGTAGGGGTGTGTGTTTGATATTTGTGGCGTGCTGAAGTGGTCAGCGCCCGCATACACACACGTTCTTCCCCTCAGCCCCGCGAGCATCAATGCCCTCTCCGCTCTGCCACTCAGCCCAGCGAGGGGCCATCCTCGTTTGACAAAGCTGGAACATAAGCTGCTCCCTGCCAAACCAGCGGGTTGATGTCTATACCTCGTCAGAAAGGGCAAGCGTAGCACAGAGGCATAACGGGCAGCGTTTCAGCGTCCGCCGCACGCACACACGCCAGCACGGACACAAATGCCGCCGACCCGCTTCGCCGCGATCCGTGCTCAGCACCGTGCTCGACACATACGATCATGTAACGTGGCATTGATACGACTGCAGTCCCGACGCTGCACGCCTACCTATCCACACGCCGCCGCGCCATGCCTACCCTGCCACCGCACCACGTCGCCCGCTACCGCGCGCTCATGAATGCATTACGAATCTGTCTGTCTAACCCCACCCCACGCCCACACCGTCCCCTTTCCCAAAACCCCAGTACACGCTCTGCTGCGTGCTGCCTCGCAACCCCGCAGCCCCAAGTCCGCGCGCCATCACGGCGCGAAGAGGTTGAGCTTTTCCAGGCTGTACTTCGCCAGGAACTTCTTATTGGCCGACACCGGCCGCGCCGACCTAGGCCGCAGCACGTCATTGCTCGCCGCCGCCGCCGCCCGCCGGTTCTCCTCCTTGATCCGCTCCTGCACGTCCTCGCTGAGCAGGTGCGGAGACAGCGTGCCCGAGCCGGCCCAAGGCGACAGCTCGCCGCTGCCGCTAGCCCCCGGCGGCGTCCCGCCTCGTCCCGAGCTGGGCGGCCGCAGCGAGCCCACCACGACCGAGCCGACGGGGTGCAGCGCCCCGCTTGGGCTGGCCGCCCGCAGCGGCCGCAGCGCCCCCGCCAGCGGCGCCGGCAGCGACGCCAGTCCCGCCGACGTGCTTGGGCCGGGGGAGCTGGTCGAGGGCAGCGTCCCGCGCACCGGGTCGGGCGAGGCGGCCGAGGCGCCCGCGCTGGCGCCGGCTCGACCGGATGCCGGCCCCGCGCTTAAGCCCTGCGCTTCAAGGGGCCAACGGGGCCGGGGACATTACGACACGTCCGTCAGCCTTGGGGCGCGCCAGCGCAGGCGGAGGCCCTCTGGCGCAGTCGCTGCCTACTTCGAGGGGCGACGCACTGTCGGCATGTGGCGGCGCAGCGGCCCCATGGGGTCGCTTTGGCCAGAGCTAGCGCACACTAGGGCTACGGCTGCGCTGTCAATGATGGCCATTTTTTCTGGGGACGCCGTCCCGTCCCGCTTAGGCCCACAACGCTACACGGGGCACTCCCAGCAGCCCCCGGCCCCCCGGCCCCCCGCCCCGCGCCGCGCGGCTCACAATGTAGGGGTTAGTTCCCGTCTCCCCGAGCGCCGTGGCGATGAAGCCGGTGTCCTCGTCGCCCGGCGCCCTGGGCACCGTGAAGCTGGGCCCCGGTGATCCCACGGGCGAGGGAAAGCCGTCATGGTTGATGTGGCCGCCCTTCCTGCAGCGGCGCAGCGGGCAGGACCACGCGTGCGTGGGTCCACGTGCAGCCGGCAGCAGCCAGGCCCGCAACACAGCTGCGCAGGCTGCAGGGCCCACTCGGCGCTGAGGCGGTGATGGCTGCAGAGGCTGGTATGTGTTAATGATAAGCTAGAACGAAGTCAAAGGAGGAATATCTATGTTGGCTGGCTTCGGGCTGCGCTTTGCTGCGCCGAACTGAAGGGCTTGCAGCTGTGGTGCTGACCGCGCATGCACAAGCGGCTGACTGCGCGCCCTGGCTTACTTGTCTTTGAGTTGCAGCGCTGCCAGGCTTGGAATGACAGGCTTGGCTGACGCCGCTCCTCCCGCCGCCGCGTGCGCTGCTGGCGCCTTCGGCCTGCGGGCATGGGAGCGGAGCGGGCTGGGCTGAGTGGCTGAGGCGGCGGCGCAAGCCCTACGCTACGTACGCACTACCGGCCAGCCGCGCACCAGAGACAGCAGTAAGCTCATCCGTTACACGCACCGACGACAGCGAAAAACGCAGCAAACCTACACCAAAACGAACATGCTTGTGTGAAACGCATGCAGCGCGGCATAGCGCCATATCAAAGTACCTCAATCGCACCCACCAGCGCGCGACACACACAAACGCACATGCGGCCTGCAGTCTTGCAGCAGAGCCTTGCAGGTAGTGGCCTCGGCTGGAGGCGCTCACGAGCTGTGCGGCCTAGACGCTACTGCCTGCCTGTGCCCCCGCGTGGCCCCTAGCCACATGCCTGCATGCCTGCCTGCGTGAGCCTCAGCAGCCCATCAATCGATAACCCAACCCGGTCCCGCCCTGCCGCGAGACACGCCCCCTGCCCCCGCCTCCCTCGCGCATGCCGCGCCAACGCCTCACTTGCTGCCGCCCGGCGCCGGCGACGCCCCGTCGAAGCCAGCCAGGCCTTTGAGGATGTCCCGCGCCGCGTCCGTGATGCACAGGTCGTACGGCTTCTGGTTGTTCTTGTTGACGGACTTCTGCGAGGCGCCCACCTCGCACAGCTTCTCGATCGTGCTCAGCTGGTTCATGAAGCAGGCCAGGTGCAGCGGCGTGTTGCCATCGCTGGTGGTGGTGTTGACGTTAGCTCCCAGCTTGACAAGTGCCAGGCAGGCCTCCTTGCGGCCGTTGTAGGCGGCGCGGTGCAGCGGCGTCCAGCCCTTCTTGTTGGGCGTGTCCACGGGCGAGCCCTTCTTCACTAGGAGCTCCACGACCTTGGGCACACGGACAGGTGTAGGAGGAATGGGAAGCGAGTGACCGGACGGTCGCAGCTAGGTGCCGTGGGCATGATATGGGGATGAGGTGCGCGGACTGTAGGTAACAGTATGTGGTTTTATGTGGGTCGGGGCTTGCGGAGTGGCGCAGGCGCATCGCCGACCGGCGGGTCCGCGGCGCGGTGGGTGATGAGCGCCGCGGCAGGGTAATTGCGGCGCGCGGCAGGCCAGGGGGTAATTGGGGTGGGCACTGGCGGATGAGCTCACCTCCTTGTGCCCCTTTGTGGCGGCCCAATGGATGGGCTGGTCTCCCTCCACGTCCGCGGGCTTGGGGTCGGCGCGCGCCTTAAGGAGCACCTCCACAATGTCAGCGTGGTTTTCAATGGCAGCCAGGTGCAGGGCGGTCACCCGAAAGTGATCCCCCGCGTCCACGTCCACGCGGCGCTTCACAAGGAACTGAGGCGGGCGAGGCGGGCCGAAACGACAAGACGGTGGACGGCGGGCCCAGCAAACCTGCAGCGCAAGGGGCCACGCCTGTAAGAGGGCCACCCACCTCGACGGCCTCCAGCTCGCCGTTCTCGCACGCGACGTGCAGGGGCATCATGCCCAGCACGTCCTCCCGCGCCTGCAGCGTGACGCTCTCCGGGTTGCCCTGCGAGGGCGGAGGGTAGCAGTACACGGCACGCCCAGGCTTCATCTGCCGGCACAGCAACCGCTATACGCAGGAATTTCACGTCTGCTGCAGGGCCATAGTGGCTACTGCGTACGCGACGCCAAGTAGAGCTGCACTGCATGCGGCTACGCCTGGCTGCTGGTCCCCTCGCGCGACAACCCTGAGCCCAGATCCGGTCAAAACTTACAGTAGCCATGCCCTCGCGCACGAAGTGCTCCAGCATTTTGAGGTCTCCCGTCTCCGCGGCATAGTGAACCGTGTTCGGCTTCGAGCGCGTCTTTGCACGACTTTCGACGCTCATGGTGACGCTCTGGTTGTGGTGGGCTTGTGTCTCGTCTGGGCGAAGGTGAAGATTGGGTGTATTCTGCGGTGAAGTCGGCGCGCTTCGTAACGCGTGTATATGTCTATGTAGTGCGCATATGTTAATATGTGTGTCTACGCCAGGTTGCGTGTCGCCTGGGTTTAGGCAGCACGGAACGGCCATGCCGAACGGCTCTGCCGTGCTTCGCTGCTTACACGCATGGCATAGACCTGCAACTCGAGCGTATTTACAAGACCACACGATCCTGTCGCTTCAGCGCCACATAGTGCACGCTCTTCGGCTTCCTCCTGCGCTTAGCGACAGTTGTGCCACCGCACCGCAGCGGCTGCCGTTGTGTCACGCTACGCTGCAGTCCACAGTCTCGGAGGGGCTAACAGCGCGCTGGAGGCGCGGACAGACGTGCCGACATGGTCGCTCTCACGGAGCAAGTGAGTCGCCTTTCCGCGAAGCGAGCGGGAAACATTCAAAGGCTGCGGGGGCGACGCTGGTGGTGGCAGCCCGGGTGTAGGGAGGTTGGGCCGAGTCCTGGCGCAGGTGGGTGCGTCGCGGGCTGTGCCGGAGCAGGCTGTGCCCTGCGCGGAAGGCTCAGCGAGGCATGCCAGGTTGGCCAAAGCCGCTTCGCCGAGCCCTACATGCGGCTTCCTGGGACCTGGGAGGCCCCTGGACGGTGGGCCAGCCCGGAACCCTTGGCGCTGTGGCCGTGCCGCGAGGGCCCCGCTGCCGCAATCCAGGAGGGTACCCCCTGAAGGCGACACACAGCCCACGCGGGCTGCCCGCGCACATTCCTGAAGCCTCCTCACGCCAGTGGCCTCGCGTCTTCCTCAGACGCTGCACCTACTGGCACGTCGCACCGCAAGCCCCAGCAGGGGCCCTGCCGGCGCACCGCCTCCCATCACGAGCGCCCGCGGCTGCCCTGTCCCCGCTTGCGCCTGCCGGTGGCCCCTGCCGTGCCGTCACGCCCCCGGCTGCAGGTCCCCAGCTCACCTCCACCTGCCCTGCCAAGTCCAACAACGGCTCTCTTGCCCGACCTCCTCCCGCTGTGCAGATGGTCAAGGGCAAGACGCGCTTGGACCGGCTGGACGATGTTAAGAACCTCAACCTGTGGGGGCAGGACCTGGATGACGTGTCGGTGCTGGCCAAGGTGGGCTGGCGTGCCGGTAGCGGCGGTAGAGCGGACAGAGGTGGCTTTGGTGTGATTGTGGTTATGGTATTGGTCGGGCTGGGAACCCAGGGCGCCGGGATGCAGCTGCAGAGTCTGTTACAGCGGCGGCCGGGGGGGCGAGTTGGCGAGGTGGGTGTGTGCGACGCGGGGTGGGCGTCTTGGGGCGGGGGCGCATGGTCCAGAGGCAGGGTCGGGACGGATGCCTGCCCTGCGTGGGGCCGGGCCCTGTGCCTGTGCACCGCCACCCCACTCCGGCCCGTCCACGCCGCATCCATGCTCCTCGCTCTGCCCCTCCCTCATCCCAGCTGCCCAACGTGGAGGTGCTGTCACTGTCGGTCAACCGGATAGCCACCCTTAAGGAGTTCCGCCACTGCACAAAGCTGCAGGAGCTGTGAGTCCATACGATAGTCCAGGCGTGCCGGCGGGCGGCCAGACGCGTGGCTGGGGTACGGCGCCATTGGGCGCCCTCGGCCGCAGCGAGGCGTCTTGGCGCTGAGGGCACTGCTGCCGCAATTTGCTGGCGGCGGTGCAGGGCGGGCGGAAGCAGGGGCGCTAGCGGCTGGGGTACGGCTGTGCCTGGCGGGGAGCCCGCGCCTCCGCGCCTCGCCCTCCCCCTGGCAGCGGAGGTTCGCAACTAGTTCGTTACTCCCATGGTACATCCCCCTGGCAGCGCGCGCGCCTGGCGCGCCATGCTCAAGCCCAGCTGCCTGCGCGGTCACGCTGCGCGCCCCCCCTCAGCTGCAGCCAACAGTCCCACAGTCCCACAAAGTGACATGTAGCCGTTCGTCCCCGCCCCATCCCCGCCCGTGCCCTCCCGCCCCTCAGCTACCTGCGAAAGAACGACGTGCGCGACCTCAACGAGATCTCCCACCTGGCCTCGCTCAAGGACCTGCGCGTGCTGTGGCTGTCGGACAACCCCTGCGCCGACCACCCCAACTACAAGTCCTATGTCGCGCGCGCGCTGCCCAACCTGCAAAAGCTGGACAACGAGGACGTGGCCTCCTTCGCGCCCGGCCCCACCGGACCCTCGGAGCCGTCCTCCGCGCTGCCGCCCGTGCGCCCCAGCGGCTCGGGCGCCGGCTCGCCATCGCCGTACGGGACGCCGTACAGCGGCGAGCGGACGCGAGAGGGCAGCCGCGGCAGCGCGGGCATGTCGCCGGAGCAGCAGGCTGGCTACGGCGGCCGCGCGGGGCAGGGCGGGGGCGGCGGTGGTGGGGGTGGCGGCAAGTCGACCAAGAACATCTTGTACGCGGTCATGGCGCTGCTGGGGGAGCTGGAGGACGAGGACCTGGTGTACGTGCGGCGAGAGATAGAGCAGCGCATCGGGGGGCTGAGCGTGAGATGAGGTGAGGTCAGTCGGCAGGGCGTTGGGATGGGGTGCGATGGCGATGGCTCTGGATGGGATGTGCGGGGCGTAGCGGTTAGGCTATGCAGCCGGCAGGGGTGAGGTCGGTGTGGTTGGTGGGAGGCGGTGGGGCCGGTGCCAGTGCGCTGGCATGGGGCCGCGGGGCCGTCGCTGCAGGCGTGCAGCTGCGGTTGACACGGCGGCAGCATGGCGAGCATGCACGCGTGTGCCTGCGTGTGCAACGATGGTCGGCAGAGAGTAGCGCCGTGGCCTTCATGGAAGGCCACATACCAGCCAGTGCCGCTTCTTGCATGGCGCTGGTTGCCCGAATCCGGAGCCCAGCGCCCACGGAGAAGTCATCGCCTTCAGCTACCTCCTACTACAGGGGCGTTCAGCGAGGGCTTCGGCCTCCGGGCAGATGTCCCCCACTCAAAAAGGCGGCGGCTATGGGTCCACAAGGGCCTCCGAGACCTCCCCCGCAGTAGGAGGTATGTACGTTGGGAAGCCGAGCGCCAGGCGGCTTTCTGGTTCGAGCAGTGAAGCCAGGCAGCTTGCAAAGCGAAGCGGCCCGGCGAGCACACAACCACGCCGCCGTGGTCTCAAGCAGCGGCGCTTGCGGCCGAAACGTCCTCTCGTCCTATCTTTCAGTGCCCCCCGGCAGAGCAAGCGCCTGTGGCGTCGCGTTGCACCCCCGGCCGTGGCAAGGCATGGCTGTTCCTCAGCTCAACTCGGCTGCTCCTGCCCCCATGCGGCCCACCTCCCCCGTGGCCGCCCCTAACGTCCCTAACGCCCCCAACGCACAACTACAGCGGGCCGCCGCCCCCGCCGCCACCATCAACCCCGCACTGCAGCCCGCGCTGGCGTCTCCAGCCACCGCCAGGGCGCCTTGCCCCCAAACCTCCACACCGCGACTGCTGCGTGCTGGCCGCCACCCCCGAACTCTGCCCCCTCCCTCGATCCGCATCCGCTGCCGTAGCGGTGCGCTCACTTCTTGCCGTCCGCCTTGCCGCCGCTCTTGGCCGCCTCCTGCAGCAGCGCCGGCGCCACGAACATGACCTGCGGACGGACGAGGAACGAGGGGGCAACAACCGCGGCGGACGTTTCCTAACTTGAGCCAGCGTGGGCCAGCGCAGTGGGTCAGCAAACACCCGCTCACAACTCGCGTGCAGGTGCGGCTCTGGCCGCCGCAGCGGACGCCCGTTGCGGCAACGCTGCCGTGCCGCGCAGGTCCCGGCCCTGACCGGCCCTCCACGCTGCGCCTCCCAGCCCTCGCCCTTCCCCGGTGCTCGCCTGGCTCCACGCCGCCAGCTCGTTGCCACTGCTGGCCGTCATGCGCATAACCACCTCCTCAAAGCTGCCCACCTGAGCACAAGCGGGGGAAGGAGGCATGGAGGGAGGGAGGGGCAGGGAGCCAGTGCGTACCGGGGCGTCAGCGCCAGGTGCGTCAACCAAGCAGTCATGCCCAGACACTTGCATGCGGCGTCGTGCCGGCTTGCCCGGCTGCCGAGGAGCACCTAGGGCAGTCCGTATAGCGATGCGACCAACTAGCGCAGGGGACCTGCTACCCGCAGCCGCCAGCCGTCATCCGTCCTCATGCTGTCCTCCCACGCAGCCTCTCCCCGGACATTGGCACGAAGGCTACCTCTATTTGTAGGTAAGGCTGTAACAAGATCTTGACGGGACCTACCCCCCTTTCCCTACCCCTCTTTGTGGCGCCCGGGCTCACCTCGACCTTGGGCAGCGGCGCCCGCTCCACGCTCTCCACCTTTTCCCGCGCCGCGTCCAGCTTCGACCGCGCGCGCGACAGGCGCGTCTCCAGCGCCGTGCGCTCGCGGCCCTGCGCCCCCTCCAGCTGAGCCGCGAGCTGCGGTACGGCACGGCATGTACAACGCGTGCACGGAGGGTCAGCTCTCCGCTGGGTGGAGCCCAAGCGCGGTGCTCTGCGCTGCTTCAACCCGGCCCCAGCGGGCTCCAATCCCATCGCCAAACCCCTCCTCCACTCGCCCCTTCACCCCTCCTCCCGCTCCTGCCGCCTTCCCTCCCTCTGGTCCCCTCCCGGCCGCACCGTGTCGTGGTCCGCCTGGTACTTGTCCGCCTTGTCCTTGTACAGCTTGATCTGCGCCGCGTTGCGCTGCACGTAGGCGCTCTGCACCGCAATGTCCAGGTCCTCCTTGGCCAGGAACAGCGGCACGTATTGCTGCAGCAGGGAGCACGCGGAAAGGGAGGGGACGGTGCAAGGCCAAGGTCATACGTTGGCCGGGGACAGCGAGCGGCACGTGTTGCCGCCAGGTTAGACAAGGACTGGGAGGGAGCAGGAGTAGGGAGGGAGCCAAGGGGGCGGCAACGTCTCTGCCTCGCCCGCTGGTGGTCCGGCACAGCCTTTCCCAAGGACGCCCATGCCGCGGACCCTGCCCCACCCCCTAGCAGACCGCTCCTTGCCCCTAGCCCCCGGCCGTAAGCACCCCCGGCCCTTCCCACCCCGCCCAGTCCTCCCGCACGCACCATGTCCCGGGTGGTCACTGTGAGCCCCTCCGCCTGGAACACCGGCACCCCGATGAACTGCCGGGTGGGCACACCCGCGTCCTTGTACAGCTGCGGGCGGGGGGAGTGGGCGGGCACATGGGGAGTGGGGCGGGGAGGGGCCCAGGCTCGCTGGCAGAGGTAGCGGTGACGAGGCGGGGAGCCAGGCGCTGCCGCGCTGCTACCAACAGGCGCGGTCACAAACGGAGATGGCAGCGGGGCCTGCCCGAGGTCGGGGGCTCGAAGGGCAAGAGCCGGGAGCCAGGGCCTGCCCCCGGCCATGCTGGCTGCTCCCAAGACCCAGGGCACACCGCTAGCGGCACCTGACAGCAGAGGGGTTTCGAAAGGCCTGCCGCACCAGCCCCAGATGGCGCCCTCACGGCGTGTGCCCCCGACTGTGCGCCGCACACATGCCGCACACAGGCGCCGGCACAGCCTTGCGTCCGCCACTCGGGGGCCGGGGCCGTGTGTGGGCCACCACCGGCCTCCACGGTGCACCCGCGCCAGAGATACCCACGGAGGGGCACGCATGCGCCGGGCAGCAGCCTTCGGACACGGCCACAGCGACCATACGCTGCCCCTCACGGGCCTGCACGCACCTGCAGCGCGTGCGACACCTGCCGAATGTCGGGCATGAACCGGAAGTGGATGCCCTGCGTGCACCAGCGGGCAGCGGGGACGGGAGGGCCGGCAGCAAGAGGTCAGGCACCGGGAATGCCCGACCCTCCGCTTGGCCGCCGAGCCAGCGCCGCTGCCTTGCTTGGCATCTGCCACGCCTCGTGCCGCAGCACCTCCAGCAGTGCGGCGGTGAGCACCTGCCCTGTTGTCCCCAGCTTGGCAGCCTTGGGACGTGCGGCATGGGGGGCCCTCACGCGCACGCACCTGCAGCCCTGTCTGCTCCCGCGGCGTGGTGAAGACCTCGTACACGTTGTCCATGGTGACGCGCAGGATCTTGCTGTCGCGCGCCAGCCGCGGGTTCTCCTCTCGGATCTGGGACCGGGGCGGGCGCGGGCGCGGGATAGGGGAGGGGGCGGCACGGTAGGCAAGGCGACAGGGGGTCACGGCCGTTGGCGCGGCAGGAGGCCATGCGCCGCACCGCGCAGCGGCGTGGCGCCTGATGACTGAAAGCCATGTGCGCTGGCGCCGAGTGGGGGTGCGGGCTGCCCCCTTCTTCAGGTGCCGCGCGGCAGCCTGATGGGCCCATGGCCGGTGGCCAACGGACAAGCTGCCCATGTTAATGTCCCCCGCGCTTCGCCTGGCTGGCTGGCTGGCTGGCTGGGCGAGCCGACGGGCGCCCGCAGGGTGCGCCCGCAAGGGCGCTGTGGCCAGGGAACAGCGGACCACACGCGCCTCGGCCCGTGCAGGGCCTCGCTGCACGTGCGCCCAGCGTCGCTCGAGGCGCTGCGGCCCCACGCGCTGCGTGCCTCCGGCGCTGCCGCAAGCGGCGCCAGGCGCTGGTCCAGCGGCCGATCGCGGACCTCCACGGCTAGCCCGCGGCCACGTGGCTGCTTGCCTTCTCACAGAAGGTGCCGCCGCAGCCAGTGCCAAGTGCTGGATGACGTACAGCATTGTGACGTACGCAAATGAGCAACTTGGCCTGGCGCCCCTCAGTCCTGGGACGGCCTGGCGCTACGGCAGTACGGCAGCTGTCCGCCAGCGTGCCCTCCGAGAAGCGTGGCCAGCGTGCTGGGCCGGCTACTGAGCTGGGAGCTGGCCGGTCGGTCGCTGTCCCCGCATCGACCAGGCACCTGCTGTGGCGCCGACTTCGCGGCGGCGCTTGGGAGCCGAGCTGCGCTTTGCCTCGGTTGCAGCTCCGAGGGCCTGCATGCTGCTGCTGCTGCTGCTGCTGCTGCCACCGCTCCACCCGAGACAAGCTACGGGCTGGTGCCGCGAGCGTTACGGAGTGCTGATGGCAGCGCACGAGGCTGCCTTTGCGTACACGGCAGCTGGCATGCGCCTGTCGCACAGGAGAATGCCCATGCGCCGAGCCTGCGCCGGGGCGACTGCTGCCGAGGGCCCAGGGCAGGCTGGGGCAACGCCGTCAGCCCTGCGTCCGCAGCGCACCTTCTCTATGAGCGCCTCCGCGTCCTCTTTCCGGAAGAAGAAGAAGCCCAGCTGCGTGTTGTTCTGCGGTGGGATTTGTAAGGACGTGTTGCGAGCGCGAGAGCGAGCCAGGGACGGGTTGGTGGACGGCGTTGGGCGTGCACGTGCCGCTGCAGGCAACTGCCGCCGGCTGCGGCACCCCAACCCTACGCCCCCTGCGGCCTAGCAGCTCGCCACCGCTCGGCTGCCCACCTCCCCGGCCACCAGCACGAACTCGTTCTTCGGGTTGGCGACCGTGTAGACGGGCACGGGCGCCAGGCGGGCCTTGACCTCGTCCTTGGCCATGGCGAGGTCCATAACCGGCTGCGGCCGGGGCCCTGGGCCGCCCATGGTAATCGACTGCAGCGGAACGCACCATCGTCAGCGTCTAGTGATGGAGCGTGTGGGCAGGGCGTGTTGCGGCCGCAGCGATCGACTGGGGCGCGTCTCACCGCGAGCATTGGGGCCCAGGGGGCGGCCTCACGCCGTCGCGGCCGTGCGGGCTCAGCCGTAGCCTGCTGCGCATTGCGGATGATCTGCGCGAGCGGCGTCTGCTCCCACCAGCGAGACACGCCGGCGCGACCGCCCGCGAGCACCCGCTCGGCGTGTGCCGGAAGCTCCTCCCATTGTGTAGATAGCCCACGCCCTAAGCTCTCTAGGGAGCGTTGCAGCTGCCCCAGCGGGCCATCGCTGGGCTCCATGACGGAGACAACACGGCGGCCGAGGTTTTAAGCAAGCAGCTGCTACGTGGGAATGGTGTGTATCTCACACGATGCGTCGTGTAGGTATGCGCGCACCGGCGTTGTGCTCCGCCAGATGCATGAAATTTCCGCGCCATAATGCAGCGTGCCCTTCCACAGCTCATGTCCTGCACAGCACCCCACCATGCTCCGTGAAGACAGTGCCCAGCTGGGGCAATAGTGCACTGGTGAAGCTTGGCGCCATCGCCCGCCGGCCCTAGGTGGCGCCTGCCCTAGGGCCGTGCCAAGATGAATATTCTAGAGATTAAGTCGACGGAGCAAAAGCTGCAGGTCCTGACGCACCAGAACCAGCGTCTGGCAGTGCAGCTCGAGGAGAAGAGGAAAGCTTCCAAGGCCCTCGAGGACAAGGTCACCGCGCTCGAGCAGAAGGAGCAGGAGTATGAGCAGACGCTGCTCTGTGTCAACCGTGTCTGGGGCCAGTTCACGTCGGCCATCGCGCACCTATGCACCAGCTTGGCCGGTCACGCCGAGCTGCGGCCACCAGCGGCCACGCCCGGCGTAGCAGCTGTGCGGGACCCGTTCCTGCAGCGCCTGCTCTCGGACGCCGCACAAGCCAAACCCGTGCTCGACGCGCAGAAACGGATAGATGCCGAGCTCACGGACGTCGAGCAGGCTCTGCAGCAGCGCGCCCAAAGCTGCAAGGACGCGTTGGGCTCCATCCTCGACGCCGTCCGCGCCGTCAACGCGCGGCAGGACGAGCTGTCCGCACGGCTGCGCACCGCCGACGGCGCGCCCGCCGGCGGCGACGGCGCCTCGCCCTCAGCGCTCTCCGTCGAGAACGCGCGCCTGTCGACCGAGTCCGCGGCGCTGCGAAAGGAGCTCGACGCTCTTCGCGCGCAGCACACGTGCTCCTCGGAGCAGATTAAGCTGACTGAGGACCGGCTGCTGGAGGCCGAGAACCGCATCCGGCAGCTCCAGAACGAGCTCGCCGACACCGAGCAGGAGCTGTCCAACATCCACAAAAAGTACCTCACGCTCAAGAACAGCGGCGGCGGCGCCGCCGGCGCCGGAGGCGCCGCCGCCACGCCCGCCACCGCCGCTGCCGCCGCCGCGGCGGCCGGCGGGAGCGACGCCGCCGCCGGGCCCAGCCGGCAGGGCAGCCTCAGCACGCCGCTGCCATCGGTGGGCGGATCGGCGGGCGCCAACGGCGCCGCCGGGGCTGCTGGCGGCGCCGCCGCGGCGCTCCCAGACACGGACATGCTGGATGAGGTGGCGGAGCTGCAGGTGCGGCTTTACGGGCATGGGGTATGGTGCCGGCGCGCTTCCGTCGGCTGGTTGAAGTGGTGCATCTGGGGCTGGAGGCGAAGACCGGTCGGGCTCAGCAGGGCGTCCGCTGCTCCGCAGCCGCTACCGCGCCGGCGCTTGCTGCCATCATTCCCTGGCGGCAAGCTGCGGCCTCCAGCCTCTAACACCGGGCTGCGCACAACGTGACCTGGCCCTGGGGCTCGTGCCCCGCCCCGCGGCTCCTGCCCACGACCCCTGCCTTCCTCTAGGGGCCTCATGCCCTGGGTTCCAACCTGCCAGGGGGCCTTGTCTAAGTGCCCACGCCTCTTTTCTTACCCATCACCTGTCCCCAGGCCCTGCTCACCAAGCGCACGGGCGAGCTGGAGAAGGAGCGCGAGGCGCACGCCAAGACGCGGAGGTGAGGCCGGCACCGGGCGACGGCTGTCCGCACGGACGGCTCCAGGCACCGCCTGCAGACTCGTGGCTTCGCGCCGGCGCCCTCGGGGGCCCCACACGAGCTATATTCCCACGGGCACCGCACCTTCGGGAGGCCCGAGCCCGCACTGCAGTTCGCCATTGGCCCGGCTAGGGCTGGCGTGCAACTGTGTTTGTGGCGAGCCTCCGCTCTTCATCCCAGCCCCGTCCCAACAAACGCCCTTCATACCATGCTACCCTGTGGGCACTGACCGCGCGCCCCCGCGCCGGCCCTTACACGACCGCAGGGAGCTGCAGGAGGCGGTTGCCCGCGTGGGCGACGAGGCGTGGGTGCCGCAGACGCGGCTGTACGCCCTGGCGCAGCAGCAGGCGGCCGCCATGAATGAGGCGCTGGCGGGGCGGGCGCGGGAGCTTGAGGCGGCGCATCGGGAGCGGGACGAGGCGCTGCGGGAGGCGGCCAGCAGGGGCTCGCTGGCGGCGGTGAGGGGGAGAGGGAGGGGAAAGCGTGGCAGGGTACGTGTGCGGGTGCGTGCCCGGGGTGGCTCGCTGCCCCGCCGCCGACCCTGCGCCGCGCTCCTGACTCGGACCCGAGGCGCGTCGCTTTGTCTGCCGCTGGACGCTCTGGTGTCCTTGCTCGCCACCCCGTGGCAACGCCTCCTAACCACCATGCCCTCGCCGCCCCGCCCGCCCCCGCCCCCAGTCCGAGGCTCAGCTGCGCTCCAAGGTGGGCGCCCTGGAGCGCGCCTTCCGCGAGCTGCAGTTCGCCAAGGCCGACGCCGACCGGGCGCGCGCCGAGGCCGAGGCGGCGCTGCAGCGGGAGCGAGCGCGGGCCGGCAACGCCAAGACCGTTGCGGAGCTGCAGGTGCGGGACAGGGGTGTGTGGTGTCGGCACGGGATGGAGGGGCCGTGGGAGGGGCAGGGAGGGTAGTGCCACGTGTGGGTTCGGGTCCATGGGGCATGGCGCATGGGGTTACGCAGGGCTCGTGGCAGCACTGTTCGGCTCTGCGTACACCTTCGTCGCTTTTGTCGCTTTTCGTGTTTGCTCCCTGACATCGTGTCTTCGCACCCCGCGCCGCTCCCTCGCGCGCCGCGCCGCTCAGGCTCTGGTGTCGAGCCTGCAGAGCCAGGTCACGCAGCAGGCGGCCCGGGCCAAGCACGACAAGGTGGGAGCCGGGCATCAGGGGAAAGGGGCTAATGACATCAGGGGCGGGGAGGAGGGAGCTGGGATTCCCGGGGGCCCAGGCAGGTGGCAGGCTGTAGTCGCAGGCGGGCTGAAGGGAGCGAGGAGGAAGAAGGGAAGAGGCCGCACCAAGGGCAAGGCGCCGAAGGGTGCCTGAGCCACGGGTCAGAGGCCAGAGGGACCGCAGGGGCCACTGCGAGCTGACGTGGCAGGTCCCGCCAGCGCCGCCTGGCTGTCGTTGTGGGCGGCACCCGCAGCCCTCTTCCTCCTCCCATGCGTGTGTGTCGCTTGCTGCTGCTGACGCTGCTGCCGCCAGGCCACGCACGACCGGCTGGAGGCGAGCAGCCGCGAGGTGGTGGAGGCGGCCACCAAGGTGGCGGCCAAGGACCTGGAGCTGCAGCGGCTCAAGGGTGGGGCCCGGGGGAGGGAGAAGGCCCGGCTGAGGGTCGGCAGCGCAACGGAGGACTGACAAAGGCTGCGTGTGCACTGGAGGAGGCTCAAGAGCTGGCGCAGGCTTGGGAACGGGCATGCGTTGGGCTGTGCCTCGCTCCCAGCTGAGCGTGGCGCGCGGCCTGGCCTTTGGCTTCGGCCTTTGTTACCGCTCTTGCAACACCGGTATATGCCCACCCCGCAGACATGCTGGCGCGGCGCGACGGCGAGGCGGAGGAGGCCCGGCGGCGCGAGGCGGCCCTCAAGGAGGCCATCGCAGACCTGAGGGTGAGGCGGCGAGGGAGGGAGGGAGGGAGGGAAGGCGGCAGGGGCTGGCAGCTGCTGGGCTGGCCGATGGCCAGGCCGATGGCACGACCGGGGCTGGGCGGCAGGGCAGGCAGGAGGCGACAAGGGGATGTTGTGACAGCTTGGGGCCTCGGTCGAGCCTGACGTGCTCCCAACGCAACCCCACACTGGCTCTGTGGCCGCAGGCCTTTGTGGATGTGCTCACCTCGTACTGCGCCGACCCGCGGGACGTGGTGGAGGTGCGCGCCAGCGAGGCGGCGCTGCGCAACCAGGTGACCGAGCTCAAGCAGCAGCTGCAGGTGGGGGCGGCCGGGGAGCGGCGCGGGCTCGGTTGTGTGTGGCGTGCGGGTCGCCACAGCAGGCCAGCTGCTGCTGCGTGCGGCAGCATGGGCTGTGGGCGTGGTGGCCTTCCCACCGCTCCCTTGCTGCGTGCCCATGCGCTGCCCATGCGCCTGCTGCCCGCCTCCACGCAGGGCCACGCGCTGCAGGCCGCGGTCAAGGAGCTGGGCGCCGCGGAGCGCGAGGCGCGCAGCCAGATGGAGCTGCTGGCGGTGGAGGCGGACGAGCTGCGGGCACAGGTGGGCGTTGCGGTGTGACAACTACGATTAATACGTATAGGTTGTGCTGGATACCGGTATGCGACACCATAACTATAATGTTGTGCTGCATGCTTGATGGCATGTTGGGTGTGAGGGTGGACGCGGACGAGCTGCGGGCGCAGGTGGGGCCGCGTCAGGGGTCTGCGGTCAGGCGGCGAAGCAGGCGTGCAGGGTCGGCGCGCCAAGGGCGCGAAGCCAGCGGGTAGCCAGGGAGTCGCCAGATAGCAGCTAGCTCCTGCTGCTCGCTGCTGCTGACGGCGTCGTGACCCTGTGCGTGCGCGCCGCTGCGTGCTGCTTGGCGGCGGCGCAGGTGGCTCGCGCGCAGCGGCAGGCCACCGAGGTGGGCGAGCAGCTGTCCACCACCCGCTCCGAGTGCGAGCTGTACACGGGCGAGATCGAGGTGCGTTGCGAGGGACGGAAGGGAAGGGAAGGGAAGGGAAGGGGTGGGCGCAGAGCGGCTGGGGACAGAGGATTGGGCAGGGGTGAGGCGGGCAGCGGCTGCATGGGCTGTGGGCGCAGGCTCCACCTGTGGCATAGCGCGCGCGCCCCCCGTTACGTGTCCAGCTTCACTGTCAGGCCGACGGACGGACTTGCAAGCCCGGTCGCGGCACTGCCATGTTCACTGTTTCGAGAGGGCTTCAGCCGGCGCGTCCCCCACCCCACACGCTGCACCTCCTGTCCCACCCACACCCCAAACCCCACACCCCAACCCCACATCCCCAACCTCCATCCCCACCCCACACCCCGCCCACCCTGCGCCAGGCCATGGCCTCGGCGGTGGAGGACCTGCAGGCGCAGGTGGTCCGGCTCACGGCCGCGCTGGCGGAGAAGGACGAGGCCACCAACGCCGTCGTGGCGGAGCGGCTCAAGGTGGGAGGGGCGACGGCAGGGGCCTGCCTGCCTGGGTTGCCCGCCCGGCGCAGCCCGTCTGACTGCGGACCGTGGACAAGGGGCTGAAGAGCATGCTAGTGGGAGGCCCCTGGCCTCGGCACGCTCGGCCGTGGTTGTGGCTGTGGCCGTGGCCTGCCGAGCTGCTGAGCCATCCTCATTGTGTCTGACCCGCACCGGCTCCTGCCGTTGCCCCCAACGCAGCTGTCCCAGCAGGTGCCGGTGCTGACGGAGGCGGCCGAGGCGGCGCGCGCCGAGGCGGAACGGCTGGCGCGCGAGGTGGCGGAGGCGGGCGGCGTGCGGGAGGCGCTGGAGCGCGACATGGCGCGGCTGGGCGCGGAGCTGGGGCAGGTGGGGGCTCGGGGCCGCTGCTTCTGCTGAGGGGCCGGAAGGGTGGTGCTGGTGGCGGTCCGGCTGGGTCGCTCGGGGCGGGGTGCGTGTGCGCGGATGCCACAGCACCGGCGTCCGGTGCGGGGCCAGGCAGGGCCCAGGCAGCGGACCGGGACCCGTCAGTTCTGGCTCCTGGAATGACCCCTCCCCGGCGCGCCGCGCCCTTACACCCGCCAGGCCAAGGAGCAGCTGCGGCAGGCGGCCGCGCGCCTGGAGGCCGCCGGCGCCGAGGTGCGGCGGCGCGACGACGCGCTGGCGGCGCTGCAGCAGCAGCTGGAGGGCGCTGGGCGGCAGCTGGAGCTCAAGCGGCAGGCGCTCGAGGTGCGGCGTGTGTGCTTGGGAGGATGTGTGTCGGGCACGCGGGGCGGTGTGGTCTGCGCCCTGTGGTGCGGGGGCGTGTTCCGTTTGTCGTGGCGCTGGCAACGGCCAACGTTTCTGCGAGTGTCCGGCTGCAGGAGGCGGACCAGAAGCACGTCAAGGAGAAGAGCAAGCGGCAACGCATGGAGGAGGAGTCCAAGGTGGGAACAGGGGACGGCAGGCAGCGCTCGGCCGGCTGCCGCCAGAGCCGCCCTCACCTCCAGTGGACTCCGCTGCCAGACACGTCTAGCTTACCCTGACTGCATTCCTCCCATGCGCTCCCAACCCCCGAACCGCCCAGGCCCTGCAGGCGAAGGTGGACAAGCTCAAAAAGGCGAGCGCGCCAGCCGGCGCTGCGCAGAAGGAGCTACAGGTGCGCCCGCTTGCGCGGGCCGGGCCGGGCTGCTTGGCGCGCGGGGGCCTGTGGCCTGAACTGGGCGAGCGCTGTGCTGCTGCGTGCGCTCCCCGTCCAGTAGGCCGCGGCAAATGGTGGTGTCATAACCCTATGCTGCGTGCTCCCTGCTGACCGTGGCCGCGCTGCCCGGGTGTCCGGCGCGCAGGAGGAGGCGGACGCGATGCGGCAGCTGCTCAACTGCAACGTGTGCCACGAGCGGCAGAAGAACCGCATCATCACGAAGTGCTGCCACGTGTTTTGCGATGTGTGCATCGACCGCACGCTCACCGCGCGCAACCGAAAGTGCCCCGGCTGCGGCATCGTGTTCGCCAAGGTGAGGCGGGCGCGGGGCCTCTCAACTGCGCCATCGTGGGGATGCACCTTCCGCGTGTCTGGTCCGTGCGAGCTTTTACACCACCGTAGTATGATAGCTACCCTGTGTACGGTCCGTAGCTAGGCCGTGCGGCCACCTGCGCCGTGTCTTTGGCAGCACGGCCAGCCTGCAGCAGGCTGCCCGACGTTGCTTGTTGTGGTGTCGGTTGTGCGACTTGCGCGATGGCGAGAGCGGCATCGGTCGAGCGCCCCCCTGCTCTTGCGGGGCCTCTGCACCAAGCACGCCCTTGTTCCTGTCCTGCCGCCAGCTCTTGTTACTCGGCACCGTGCGATTAGCCCACCTCCCTTGCCCACGTCCCCTCCGCGCTGCTTGTTGTGCCTGCTCAGGGCGACATCAAGAGCTTTTTCTTCACATGAGGTGGCCATGAGGAGCGGGCGCTCCGACATAAGACGACTAGCTCGGGGGCGCGCCAGCAACCCGCGGGCGGTGCCCGCAGGGCGCTGCAAGCCTCGACAACAGCCGCCCCCGGAGTAGAGGCGCCGGCAGCCCCAGGACGGCAAGCGCCGGCCGCCGCCGGCCCTGGCCGCCGGCGTAGGCGCCGATGGCGCACTGCCACAGGCCACAGCCGCGAGCCGGCGCAATGAGGGCGTCGCAGGCTGTAGGGCGCGTGGCTAGTGTGGCAGGTGGGCGATCGAGTCAATTGCCGCGAGGCGGCGGTCGCAGCTGCTGTAGCGCTGACCGGCCTTGGCAGCCCGCTGAATGCGGGGCGAGGGAGCGAGCGCGGACGTGCGTGGGGTGGCGGGAGGCCCTCGCTTGCCAGGCACACACGAGGACGGTGGGGTCGGGAGGCCCTCGCTTGCCAGGCACACACGAGGACGGTGGGCTCGGGAGGCCCTCGCTTGCCAGGCACACACGAGGACGGCGGGGTCACAGCGCTGCTTCCTGGCGCTGCGCGCCGACCACCCTGTTTGGTGTCTAGCGTTGTACTGAGCACGTAGCGGACGTAGAGCTGCAGGAAGCTGTCCGGTGGGGTGGGGCGCTGCTGCCCTGACGCCTGATGCCGTCCATATGTGACCGCCGGCTTGCTGGCACCTGGGGTCCGATCGTGACGGGTGGCGGGTGTTGCGCGCTGCACCTGGGCACGCGAGGCCCGACAGCACAGCTCGCGAGGACGAAGCGCTGAGGAAGCGGCGCACGCTGGCTTACAGGAATCAGGGGCCGGTGCGCTCGGCTTTCTAAGTGACTAGCAACCTGGTCCCCGCTGCGGCAGCGGCGGTTGGGCCGGCAAACGTGGTGTTGAGTCCAGGGGAGCGCGGGGCCTGGAGCTCCGCGTGCGGGTTTGCAACACCCTGACCAGCACCTCCCCGAGCTTCGTCACTCGCCTGCAATACAAGAGTGTTATATAAAGCAGCTGCTACGATGCAGACTGCAAGCCCTACGCACGCCCTTGGGCTGTCTGGTCCCGATGCTCGCCGCGTCGCTTCCTTCCGGCCGAGGACCGGGCCAATGGGCCACGGTCTGAACCGCCAGCCTGTGCTGACGCCTATGACTGACCGGAGAGGATGCAGCGTCCTGCGGCGAGCGGCGCAATCGCAGACGCGCGATGTCTCGGCGCTGCGCCTCGTGCAGCACAAGAACGAGGCCTACTGTAAGTGATAAAGAGCGTTTTAAGCATGCCTATCGTTGCGCTCGTCGCGACATATTATGCAAGCTCGATCTCCTATGGCGAAGCGCGGCATAACGCTCGCCGAGAGCTCGCGCGATGCAGTGGCGCGACGTGACATTCCAAGTGATGTCGCTGCTTCGCAGCTGCGAGCGCGGCGCCCTGCGCGGCAGGCGGCACCCACCTGCCCTCGGCCCCTGTGGGCCAGGCGTCACAGCCGTCCCGGAGGCACCCAACAAGCACCCGAACCGGCCGCGCTCAACCCTACATGTTCCCCTTCAGCACCCCCAGCGATCCTGCTCCCCCAACGCTTGCAGGGTTCTACGCGGGCCTGTCGCAGGTGTACGACCACATTGTCAACCCCGGCCACTGGACGGAGGACATGCGCGAGGGTGGGGCATGGGGGCAGCGGAGCTTGCCGCGGGCGCCACAGGGCACCCCGTGGATGGGCTGGCGGCAGCCGGCGTCCAGCGCACAGGCGCTCGTGGGGCCTGCGCTCGCGGGGTGACCTCGTACCGCGGCACGTACCTTGCCGGGGGCCTCTTGTTACGCCCACGCCACCGAGCCCGGCGCCTAGCGCGACCCAGTGACCACGACCGTACCCTTGCATGACCTCGTCCGCAGCTGCGCTGGTGCCCGCCAAGCTGGACGACCCCAATCTCAAGGTGGGGAGAGGGTTGGGAGAGGGTTGGAAGCTGCGGGCGCGGCGGAAGCCGCGCAGCGCGCCCGAGAGGCGCTGTACGGAGCAGCAACTACGGGCTGGCGCTCAGTCAATGGTCTGGGCCCGGTGCCCCGGAGCAGACGCGTCTGTGTCAGGGGCATCACGGAGCCGGTGGCTGTGCGCCGTGCGGCTTAGTAGGACGGCGCGGGGGGCTGCCAGCCAAGGCGACCGGGACAGGCCCGCTGCGCGCCCCAGGTGGTGACAGCTCGCACCCGCGGCTCGTAGCCAGGAACAGCCGGGCGCGCGAGCTGAGGCAGGACCGAGCTGTCACGGTGCGCCCTGCGCCCTGGGCCTGGCGAGGGCTGCTGGCAGGCCGCTGCAGGTGCAGGAGCTCCACGCGTTGTCAGCGCCCCCAGCGGAGGGCCGTTTGGCCGACGGTGGCCAAAACCCCTACAACCCTCAGGCCGGCAGGGGCCAGCGGCAGCTGCCCCGCAGCAGCCTTACGCCGGCACTGCTGTGGAGCCATTGCTGTTGTGCGGAGGCGCCCCTTGCCCACGCGTCCCTTTCTGCCTGCCCCTGGCCCGCCGCCGCTGCAGGTGGTGGATGTGGGCGGCGGCACGGGCTTCTGCACGCTGGGCGTGGTGAAGAGCATCAAGCCGGAGAACGTGAGCGGGCGTGAGGCGGGCGGAGGACGAGGACGAGGGGCAGCAGGCGCGGTTGGCGTCAAGCTGGTGGACGCGAGCGGCTGCCAGCGGCTTGAGGGGTGCCGGCGCGCGGTCCATCGGACTCGCGAGGTTGATCCGCCATGGCGCATGGCCTCACCGCTCCCTCCCTGCCCCACGTGCAGGTGACGCTTATCGACCAGTCGCCGCACCAGCTGGCCAAGGCCAAGGCCAAGCCCGCGCTCAAGGGCGTCACCCTCATGGAGGTGCGCCAGGGCTGGGGGCGCAGGGGGAGGTGGGGCAGGGGCAGAGGCCGTGCTGCCGCTGGTGGATAGCCCGGGACGTCGGCGGCGCATCGCGGCCACAGCTGCCGTGCCGCTGGCTGGCATGTGCGTGCCTCTGCAAGTCGCCGCGGCGTGAGCACCGCCTGCCTGTCCTCGCGCTTGTGCCTGCGCCTGTGCCGCAGGGCGACGCCGAGGACCTGCCCTTCCCCACCGACAGCTTCGACCGCTACGTGTCCGCCGGCAGCATCGAGTACTGGCCCGAACCGCAGGTGCGGCGGCGTGGGCGTCGTGGACGGAAAAGGGGGCTCGCGCAGAGACCCTGCTGGGTGCTGGCCCCTTGCCGTGCCGCCAACACCCCTTGTGCGCCCTGCCCGCCGCTCGTGGGCCCGCGGGCCTGAGGGAGTCGCTCGCCCTTGGCGGCGTCCGTGCAATTTCGCTCTGTGGTTTGCTGTGCACATAGCGACAAATCCTCTAGCCAATGTTTTTCCCCGCCGCACCCTCGCCTCGCAGCGCGGCATCCGCGAGGCCTACCGCGTCATCAAGGAGGGCGGCACCGCTTGCGTGATCGGGCCCGTGTACCCCACCTTCTGGCTTTCGCGCTTCTTCGCCGACGTGCGTTGCGCCCTGCGGAGGCGGGAGGGCTAAGGGGGCGGCGGCGTGGGCGATGGGTGCAGCGTGCAGGGCGGGGACAGGGCGCGGCCACAAGGGCAGGGCTGGACTGAGGCAAGGGCGGCGCGGCGCGGGGTGGGCCCAGGGGCAGGGCTTGGGGGGGCGGCGGGCCAGGGCGGGGACAGGGGCACAATGCTGGGCTGGGCGAAGTCCATTGCATGACCTGCAAGCCTCGTCACGGGCCGCCGTTATGCCGGCGGCGGTGCTTGCCTGCTGCCTCCATCCCGTGAGGAGAGCACGGGGCGTGCTGCCTCCGCGTGCTCGCGTTTACGGGTTAGCACGGCAGTTATTTGAGTCCTTGGTGCCCGCCCGTCGGTGCCGCCCCCTTGCAGGTGTGGATGCTGTTCCCCAAGGAGGACGAGTACATGCAGGTGCGCATGCTGCTGGGGGGGGGGGCGCCGCGGCGGGCGGAAAGGGGCTCGCCCCCAAGGGGGGCTGCACGCGCGGCTCCACAGGCCTTGCGGGCCCGCTGCCCAGGGGTACTTGGGTCGGAGGGGAGATGCTCAAACCCCCACCTGGCGACTGGCGCCCCCCTCGCGCCACACACGCCACGTGTGGCTGCGCGGCCCTGGGCCGTGCGGCCCCAGCAGCGTGCCGCGCCTCACGCTGCACTGCGCTGCCGGCACACAGCCCTTTTACTGTAGAACCAGCGTGGAAGTCAGTGAAAGGTACCTGAGCACACAGCCCTCTCTGGCCCCTGCCCCTGCCCCTGCCGCTCCCGCTCCGCCCCGCCCCGCAGTGGTTCACCAAGGCCGGCTTCACGGACGTCAAGATCACCCGCATCGGCCCCACCTGGTACCGCGGGGTGCGGCGGCACGGCCTCATCATGGGCTGCTCCGTCACCGGCACCAAGCCCAAGGTGCGGCGGAGGGGGGGACCAGGAGCGGACGACGGGGGGGAGAGGAGGGGCGGGCGCCGCTCTGAGTGCCCTCCCTGTCACCGGGGTCAAGCCCAACGTCGGGCGGGGGGGCAGGCGGGGTAGCTGGGGCGCAGGAGGGGAGGCCCGCAGCAGCAGGGGGCGGCGCAGTGCGGCAGTGGCGGGGGGGCTGTAAGGCGGCCTTGTGGCAGG